>JAVQIZ010092133.1:0-17642 GCA_036023535.2 Galaxias brevipinnis
CTCGGCCTCCCCGTGTGGCTCTCCTATATTTACCGACGACCGGGGGGTTTGACCTTTCAAGGGCCACCGCCTATTGGAACGACCCCCCCCCCCCCCCCCTCCCCCACCCCCCCAACCTCGATCGAAGGAATGCATTACCCCCCGCCTCCTTTGATTTATTACGATGGGGCCTCCGGCGAAGGGGTGGGCCTTGGTCCTGGTGGCCCCACACGGCGGCTCACGTGCTCGGGGTTCTTTATCGTCGACCCTCTGCGCCCTCCGAGCCTCCCCCAGGCCCTCCTCCCTGGTCCCTGGTGGCGGGCTTGTCTAGACGGCGCTCAGGCCCGGGTCTCAGGGAATAACGAAGCAGCATCTTGTTAAAGCGCTGAAATGAGGCCCTGATGCATTCGCCCTCATGGCTCCAAAAGCTATTGCAAATGGCTGGTTTTAGCCTGATTGAGCGCGTGCTGCTTGGTGCCGGTCGCTAATGAAGCACCGAGGCCAGTTTCCCTGTGGTTTTATAATACAGATGGCTTAGATGAGACGGTCTCCCGGCAACAGCAGGTGAAAGCTAAGGACTGAATGGAGCCTGCACACAGCGAGAAGCCTCAACAATGAGGACTGGGCTGGATATAGATATATGGAATGTAAGTCTAACTCACTCTCTGACCTAACCCCTTTAGGGGCACCCTCAAGTGTATTGTGGATGTGTGCGTTCACATGTGAATGGGTATGCACGCAATGCTTTCCATTACCTTGAAGAACAGCAGAACACCTTTCGTTGGCTATTCGCAGGATACATCATGTGCGGTAAACACTTGAGGCAACCCACTGGGAAATGTGTTTAAACACCAATTATAACTGTGATAATGTAAACGGAATATGTGAAAGCGGAGTGGAATGTATGGCAGTATGCACATGGTTCTCTATTAGGTTTATGCCCCAGTGTAACTGGACGCAATCCTTAGCTTAAGTTGAAACCCACAAATCCATCAATAGTTCTACAGAAAGTCTTATTTCTGCTATGCCTTCTGCTTTCTCTAGGCCTTAAGCTGAACTAGACCACTGCTTTTGAAATGCTTGTGAGGAGCACGGCATTTCTATTGCTTCTTACCTTGTTGCTGGCCTCTTTATGGCCCACCATTGAGAAGGCTGGCTGGGCTGACAAAGAGGAGAGACTTCACCAGCTGAGGTCGGGAGACATCGTAACCTTCTCAGCACACATCGTCTCCCTGGGAATAAAATAGGCAACTTTTTCTTCAGAAAATGCTCTTCGAGGTGTTCACCTCTAGTAGAATGGAGCGCAGGTGTCAGCGGAGCCTGTTCTGCAAAGACCTTGGAACACTTGCTGTTAGCAACATCTCCAGCAAGGAGTAGGACCTTGGCTTATTAAAATGGATTTAGCCTCGGTGTTTAAGTGAGCTGAAGTGGCGTTGGCTAAACGCTACGGTGGCTGCTTGTTAGAGCTTGAGGAGACGGTGGGCGTCGGATAAAACGGCAGAATGCAACTTCAACTATGTTTGATGCAATCTTGAGGTTCTCAATGTTATTGGTTTTTTATAAATGTGTTACCGTGGCAGATATTGACCATTTTCCTACAAGTATGGTGGCATCAGAGGCCCTCTTTGTTCTGGAATCGTGACCCTGAATACTCTATATTCATAAGCAGCCATAATATTGACCATTTGATCAGATATGGCCATATCTGAGGAATGGCTTGGTGTGCTCGTTTAATCATACTGGAAATGATTCCAAGGTGACATTACTGCTCGTGTTTAGCTTTTTTCCTCAATGGCTTCCATTTTTCATTGTCAGTTTTAACTGTCACCCACCCCCTCCCTCCCCTCCATCCAGCCCTCTCTCTCTCTCTCTCTCCCACCATGTAGTCTTGTGTCCGTGATAAGGATACCTACTGCCTCTCTCTGAGAAAGCCATTATTACGGGTCTGTTTGCTGTAAAGACGGTGGTGGGGGGGACGGGGGGGGGGGGGACGACAACGACGATAGAACAGCTAATGATGTTGGCTTGAGCGCCAGAGCTAATTAAAATTCTATAAATACGGTGGAAGTGGGAGGCGTGATGGATGCAGTGTCAGAAGTCCGGTGTGTGCCGAGGACCGGCCAGACGTCCAACGGACGATCGATACGGCCACTGGGAACACATGACACTGCATACGAATTTAATGAACCAACAGTTTTATCTGTTAATTACACGCCAGGCCACACGTTGGCATTCCTTACCGTGCGCAGCCGAGCCTCCCCGCCTGTCTAGATAATGGCCGTTTCACACGAGGATTCGGTGAGCAGCAGGCCCATTCCTCTTCTTCCTCACCTTACTTTATCTCGGCCTCTCCTGCTTGCACTTTCAATCGCCGTGGGCTAATTCACTACGCCACGCACTACACGCTACATCTGTAATTGGTAATTTTTTCTGTTGTCCTTTGCCCACATAGTTTAGATTAGCGTTCGTGTTCAGGTCCCAACTATTGTGGCCGAGATAATTGTATAAGGGGCTCACATAGAATGAGAAAATAAACATTCAAAGCTCATAGTAGGATAGTGACTGTGAAATATTATACACAAGCACATACACATGGCCACATACACAGACACACACACACACACACCAACACACACACACGAGAGGATGCTTAGGTGTCTAGCAGGAGACAATAATAAATTAATAAAAATCTCAGAGGTAAATGGGGTTGAGAGAGAGCAAGGTTAGGGGAGGAGAATGGCTGGGCCTCTCCGATTGGTTGTAGTCAAGTGCCTTGAAGAGGGCCAGGCATGGCGATAAGTTACTATTCTTGTAGCAAGCCTTTCAATGCATCTGTTTTGTCTCTCTGGCTTAGACATAGAAGAAGTTCTTGACAGCCAACAGAAATCCCTAATGGATTGTATGAAAGCCTTATTTCAGTTTTACATCAGCACACTGAAGGCGGGAATTCTAATCAGGCTATATCAAGACATTTTCCTCTCTCATCTTAAAAACTTTGCTGTGCTTTCAGAAGGGGTTAATTTGGTAAACATTTCACACATTATCAGTTGTAAGATCATGATTCAATTCCCACCCACATTTCCACGCACGCACGAACGGACACACACACACACACACACACACAGAAGTGTGCACACACGCAACCTCACTGCCCAAGCCCTCCCCCTACATGCAAGCACGCACACACTAATATCAATATCTCAATACGTTTGATCTCAGAAAAAAATGATGGCTTATTCGAAATACATTCATCATGTTCTTTGAATTCTGAAGACTTTTTGGAAAGAACTTTTTCTCTTTTAGAGTACAGTTTGGTTGCGGGGGATTCTCCAAAACTTTTCACATAGAACATCCACCTCAACCCCCACACACTGTTAATCAGCCAAAAAACAAAAGAGCAGCACTATCACACAAAACTCTTCCCAGCAGCACCGCTGACCTGAACAGCCATTAGGGTGACCCCTTGGACCTCTCTCTTTCTCAAGCTCTCAGCCCTTCTCTTCTCAGAACCACTGCTCAGTTTATTTATAGCCCCATCAGATGAATCTCCTCCGTTCTCAAGGATACCAAGCACATGCACTTTGAAAAGGAGGCAAACCAGTACATTATACGCCTTGGTCCTCGCCGAAAAAAAACAGGCCGCTAACAGCGCCGGGACAAACCACTTCCGAGATATGCCAAGAAACACATTGAGAAATTCCTCTCGACGTCTCAAGGCTGTGGAACGGAGTCTCCCCCGGCGAGATAGTAAAGCACAGCCACGGCCACGAGGATGGATCTCTGGATGAGGTCAGCCATCGCACCCGTGCGTACTTCATTCTCATTCACTACAAGACGCACAAAATGGTGGCCAGTGGAGTTGATAATGACACCTGCGTGCGACCTGCATAAATGAGAAAGCCCGCGTGGGCAGCGGGGAGAGGCGCCAAGCCAGGATAACTGCACTCCATTACCTGTGAATACGGTCCAAATTAAAATCTAATTTGAGGCGCCACCCTGAGAGAGGGAGAAAAAGTGTGTTTCATTTCGTCAATTTGCGCAACTTTTCCATTCCATTAGTCGTGTCATTTCTTCTCGTCAGACGGCCTCCCCAAGGACATCTTTTTTTTTTCTTCGCTTTAAGTAATTAGTCCTGGCGAACAGGGACGAGCCAGTGTGCGGACGTGGGTGTTACACCGTGTGTTTGCGTGGACAAGGGAGGGCGGAGATCAGGCAAAGTGAGCATGACAGTCTAAAACAGGAGATGCTGAGACAGTGGCGCGGGTCAATGTTCCTCGTTCGCTTTGGAGGACAGACACGGATTCAGTGCACAGACGTTTATTGTACCGCATTGCTTTACTGTGCAAAACTTGTGATACCGCCTTGTAGCCAGCTATTATTCCACGTTTTATATATATCATATTCATATTATATGGTTCTCTGCCTGGTTTATAGACTTCGTCTATTGCAATACCGTGCACAATGTCTCAGGGACATTGTATTAAAATAGACCCTCGTTTCACCGGCGTCTTTTATGAAAGTGCAGCGTCACGGGTAAGGTTAGAGGTGCTTCCTCTCGTTCCAGGAGGCCGAGAGCTGTGGAGAGAGGACGAGCCTGCGCTCATAAAAACACAAGGCTTTGTTTATCTGAGCAGGAGCCCCTGCTGTGGTGATCTGCCTGTCCCCGCCGCTGGTCTCATTATACCTGGGCCGGCTGAGTCAGCCCTGCAGACGTCCACGGTAGTCCTTGGGGGGTCATTACCCCCACCCAGCGGCTGGCCGAGCTGTTGGGGGTTGGAGGGATGCAGGCAGGGCTGAAAGGGTGGCTTGGTCAACATGTTGTTTTTATCTTTTTCTTTCTTCTTCTTCCCACCCCCTGTGACAGATGTTATTGGATGTTTTGATCATAGCAGAGACAAGAAGTAGGCCTTTCGTAAGAACGGTGCAACCTTTTGAATGTGTTTGATTCATTTCTGAGATGTAGTTATTTAGCGGTACCACAGTTGTAGTTCCTCACATACAGAAAGATGTCCGCCGCTATCCTCAGTCTGATAAGATATAATCTTTCCCAGAAACATTTCCCAAGATAAGAAAAACTTACGAGATTCTAGAATTATTGAACAGTTTAATAAAATCCTCACATACATTGTCTATAAATATAGCATTTCTAACTGGACTTTTAAATGAAGCGAACTTTGTAATATACATAATTACATAATAAGTTAAAAGACAGATAGGTTTAAATTACAGGTAGATATTTGAGGGTAAGTTATACAGCTCAGAGAGAATATCAACAGAACAGCTGTGTTATACTGAACTAAAGTTTAAATGAATTAATTTATTTTGAGGAACTAAAAGGATTCTCTCAGATACACAGGCAAAGAAATGTATCATATGAATTACTCACATTTTCCAATGTTTTGTCCCTGGACATAACACGCTGGAGAATATTGAACGTTTTTGGATCCCGGCATGATTTGATTTGTCTACATTGACTTGAAATGTTTTATTCTCTTTTCGCTTTATATCATATTAATGTACGTTTATGACGTCTGGATACTGTCCATCTACTGTTAAATTCTACTGTTAACATATTCATTTGGATGGTTTATTGACTTTATTTGCTCACAAAAGCAAACTTTTCCTGTAGACTAATGTCAGACTTACAGTATGTCATCTCATTCATACCGTGTCTAAGAGTCTAAGAGTATTTACTGTAACTCTTTTCTTTTCACAATACTTTGGTTTGCTCATGAAGATCACAAATTGTCTATATCAGTGGCATTTATTGTGAAGAAAATGTCGACCACAGGTTGACATACCGCAAAGAAACAACCTTCAACATCCATAACAAGCAGAGCGTTAATTACATTTTTTTTTACCTGACACAATCTTGAAGAGAGAGCATAAAAGGTAGCTGGAGAAATGTAACATACTTCACTTTGCACATTATTTCCAATATGCTCTTAGCATTTCTTTAAAAGAAAGGACTGCATCGAAAGTTCAGATCTTGCTTAGCCCACTCCCCAACAAAAGGAATCCTGCCAACGTCTCTAAAATGCAGACCTTTAAAGATTAAATTATAATATTTACGTATTTTCCCATGGGAATCCAATTTTCCAATCAAGATTAATGTTAGTGTTCATTAAACGCATTGTTAGTTGTAATTGTTACAATACAAAACACCCCATTCTTTACAGATTTAAGTATCACACTACATCATGATATAATCCCAAGATTGACTGTAAGCTTTTTCTGGGGAAGGAACATGGAGAAAGATGTTAAAATCTTTTCTTCATAGTCCTTGGCTACCAATGATTTTAAAAAATAATTGTATTTGGTCCACCTGATCCACCATTTCTTTTTTGTTTTGTCATGGCCAATGCATTTTGTTATATTCAAGCAGCTTTTTGATAGTTCTGTGCACACTATGAGGGCAGGCCTTACTACTGAATCCATGCAGTGTAGGGCTGAATCTATGCACGTCTCACAAAATGAAACACATCAGCAGGATCAAAACTGGATTGGAATAGATATCGAAAACAAGTGTGTTTCCACAGCCAGTGTGCTACCTAACCGTTTGTACTGGACCAGGATATACCGAATTACAACCTCCCGAATATTGCCTTGCATTTATGTGTCAGCAAGTTTATCGGTACAACACATCAATTCTGTGTATTGTCGCTGGAGTCAATTCAGCAGTTAGCCTGCGATCGCTACGGGAGTTGAGTGTGTGTCAGAGGTGAGCCGTCTCTCTGTCTTCACCCGTGTGGAGTGACGTGAAAGCAGCCAGGACCGACACATTGACTGGGAGTGAGTAGTAAGTCCAGATCCAGGGCGCCCCCACAGTCTCCCCGTGTTAGCCAGAGTGGAGACCTAGGCGGCGGGCCAAGTGATGTGGCCAGGCCCCTCGCCGCCCTGCCACGGTGATTAGAGCAGGCCCCATCACAGAGAGGGGAAGGCAGGCTGCTGCTCCCGGGCCCTAGGGGCGCTGGAGAGTGGGCGCTGTGTGCTGGATAGGTCGTGGCTCTACACTGTGTTCTTCCAGCATGGCTGGTCACACTCATCAGTTTTGGTCGAATGACAGCGGCGCAGACAGAGAAGAGGGGTGTAGTTTGGGAGAAGTCAAGGCCTTAACCCACGGTCAATGAAATAGAATAATTGAGTATGTATGTAATAATTGTATGCATGGTTTTGTATGACATAGCTGACATAACTATATGCCATGTTCAGATTAATTATTATTCAGTTCTGCTCAAGAAAGGACATTCTGCAGTAAACAAGACACCCACCAACCCATGTGCTCCCCACTCAAGACGAAGAATTTGTATGTGCGACTCTTCTTGCCTAACCCGATATGACGCCTTCAACTGTGCTGGGAATGTGACCTAGATGTGGCAACCCAGCGTCTCACTGTAGCCAGCAATATCTGTTAAGCTCAGCCCCTGTCTAGCTAGAGGGATGCAGACCCAGATACTCCTTCTTTTTTTCTTTCTTTCTTTCGTTCTTTCTTTCTGCCAAATACAGTGTATCTCTGTCCTTCACAAACACACACACACACGCGCGCGCGCGCACGTACGCATGCGCACGCACGCACACACGCACACACGCACATACAGTTCAAAAAAGTGCAAAACCACATTAAAAGTTCTCAGGGGAGGTTGAGACAAAGAGTCAGTCAGAGCCCGATAGGCACCCAGCACAGGTACAGCACAAGAAAATCCAAGGCTCCAATCATTTCGGTAAACTGATTGTATATTGTGCCTAATTGCCGCAATTATTATAATGCTGAGTTAGAGAACATGGAGGATAAATTGGGTATTGTAAAGATTTACATAAAAACTAAGGCTTAAATGATTTCCGCCCTCAGGTGATAATTAGTCGTTTCTCCACAGTACATGAGTTACATTATATCAATTTAAGAGCAGATTGATTATAATCCAATTTGCATCACTGAACTATTTTGGGGGGATATTATTCTAGCCAATAGTATGCATACTAAGTATACAACTTCCACCATCTATAGGCCAAGACTTGCTCGGCTTCCAGAAAGCGCTGTGTTTCGAAATCGCCTACTATGCACCTAACATACTACATTTGACCAGATTTGAGTATGCAGTATGTGAAATTGTGTATGGAAAAAGTTCCCGAATGACATACTATATTTAGGAAAACAGAATTACAAAATTGCCGTGGTTTTGGTCACATGTTCAAGATGAATCTTCGAATCGAATCTTTGTAAAAAAGTAGATTTCGGTTTAAGTAGTCAGTAGTCCGTATGTACTCATTGAGTATGTAGTAGATAGTATTTCAGTAAGCGATTCCGAACACAGCCAAGGTCTTTTCAACAAAACTGAGGACTGAAGAGGGGGCACAGGGTCAGTGAATTACACAGTCAGGAATGTCATGCCCCATGACCCTAATGTCAGAGAGTCTCTCTTAATCTCCGCCGTGCAGCACCCTCGAGTCTAGGACGACTATTACACGAGGAGCACAGAAAAAAATCTAAAAAGCTCCATGAAGCCAACCCCGCTTGCAAATGAGTCATACTATCGGCGAGAACAGGCTCATTTATCAGCATTAAGTGAAAAAAGAGACAGATAGGGAGAATGGGGGTGGCGGGTGGGTGGGTTGGGTTGGGTTTTGGGGGGAGTGGGTGGATACTGGCGGGAGATTACGCGGTCTTGGTACGCACGAGTGGGACGGCGCAGCAGGCAAAGAGAGACGTCAGGAGATAATGACTCCATCCCCTTCGTCTTAACTAAGCGTGTAACGGCATGTGTCACCCTGTGAGCGACTGAAGGGAGCTCTGACGCCTCAGCGCTAGGCCGCCAAGGCAACATGGAAATGGAGAGCACCGGGGCGTTACCATGGGCTGACTCTTAAAGGGATGTTCCGACTCCGAGCAGCGTCTAAGGTGGATGGGTCCACTTGACTGTGTTTTTGCCTTTGTGTGAAACGCGGTGAGAGTTTGCTTCATTCAAAGAAGGAGGATGTTCACGTCTCAGACGATGGCACTGAAAGGGTCACTTTGAGCAGGGCCACTCTCACTGATGCGTGCTCTCCTGCTTCTCGAACTCCTTTTTCACACACACACACACACACACACACACACACACACACAGAGACAATCGAGCAGTTCCTTCATAGCGATGAAGTGAGTGTCGTTGATAGCGACCGTGACAGATTTGCTGGTGGGTACGGGGCGTGGGCGGGTTGATAGACTGTGGTGTGCGGGTGGCAGCGAGGATTTAGTGCACACTCGAGCTCCGCAGCGCGCCGAGACGCGGAAGGATCTCGCGGCGCTGCTAACGGCCTACGTTAAATTAAGCACGCCGTCGGATCAGGCTGTGGCTTAAACTCTCTCCAAGACATCCCTCTGTGTTGACACAACCAATGATGGACTTTCTCGGCAAAGCCCAAAATGAACCACGCAAAAAGGGAAAAACAAAGCTGCGCGAAAACTCACGGAGGACCTGCTTTTAATGAGACTCCCACACTGTGACACACTCATAAGCCAAAAAGACACACGACGCCATGGTGAAACGGTGGGCCTCTTGCGCGCACGCTCGTCACCGAAGGGGGAAAGCGGATAGACATGTTTCCTTTTATGATGAGCTGATCTCCTGTAAACGCACATGCCGTGGCCTGGGAAACCGGCTCCACGCTGTGCATGAAAAGTGGCCCCATGCTGGCTAGGGATCCTGATACTCATCATGTCCGTGTTTACCCCGCTGGCCCAGGAGGACGGTCACCTCTCAACCCCCCTGGACCTCCTCTTATGAGCGGCCAGACTGAATCAATCTCCCTCTCTCCTGCAGCATTGGGGGGGGGGGGTCACGTGGGGATCAGAGGTCAGAGGTCACTGCCACAAAGCTGACCCCGTGTCTACGCTTTGACTTGACTGTAGGTCACTGCCACAAAGCTGACCCGGTGTTTACGCTCTGACTTGACTGTAGGTTCACATTGTTGATGCTCTGGCCCACATGCTGGGCAAGCACTGCTATCACTCATCATATAAACCATCATATCTTTTGGAGACTTTCTAAAGTGATTTGTTCAAATTAGGGAGGAATGCTTTAGAGCAGCGGCGTTGGAGCAGTAACGGCACACTCATTTACAAAATGGAAAACTTACGAAAGCATGACAGTACAAATGCAGAATGGGTGCAGAAGTCGATTCCCAAGCTTTTTTCTTTGTTTGCAGAAGTTTTACCGTTGCACTGGGGTGCAAAAGTGTGGGAATACAGCAACATGATAAACAGCGTTATCCCCGATAATGAAACAAATCTGACATTATTATGGTTTTATTTTGATAAATTATAAACAGACGGATCTTATCGAGCTGAACTGCTTGATCATTAAGTTGTGCCCTCAGACAATAGCTTGAAAGGTTTCCTAGATAACACCGCATTTCCCCCGACGTTACAATGATAGCAATTACAGGGCTATTTGCTCAGAGAGTCTGATGCTCGCTCTGCGAACACAGCAATAAGCTTGATAACATATCCTGGGAAGCCCCCACACACTGGCCTGTTATTAGAGCAATTCACAGAAGGCCAACCCCAACCGTACCAGCCAAAGAAACTATTTTAATCATGCATTTGCCGGGTAATGTCTGCTACGTTGCGGGGCGTGGGCCTTCTCGCTGTCTAATACCGTGATCACCCTCGCTGAGGCGAGGCATTGTTTCTCAGCAGCGTGCGCTAACAGCAGATAATTATGTAGCCCAATCACTCGACCGTCTGCTGAGAAGGTTTCTCTCTCCTCTCCTCCTCGATCGATACTGGGTTAGTTGGCTGAGAAATATACAACGCACCTCCTCCTTGTTGCAGAGCTGAGCATCATGGGGGTATCATCGCAGGTGGATGGATAAAAATCCAATCCTTCCAAAAACATGAACCAACATCACACTGGTATTTTGCAATATCAATTAGAGCTATCTCGCTGGGGGGGGGGGCAGAAACTAACACACCCAGTCTAATTTCCAAATTATACTCTGATAATTCAAAATCCCCCGTTTCCTTAACAACACGGGTAATTTATAATAATAATATTCAAAACTGAAGCAAGAAAGACTCTAATCATAGCTTGAAAATGTATTTTGGTTTGCTAAACTACTGTTTCAATAGCATTTTAGTAAAGATTAGGATTTGCAAGGAAGTGAATTGAGTCACCAGAAATATATCTGGATTTTCTCAGATTTTACCCTTTGACCTTTTGCCCTTTTCCCCCTTAAGCATTCCATCCTCTGCCTGCGTGACACTAAATCTTTCAACTGTAAAACACAAGTCCGTGATTCGTCCCTCGTTTTGTTATCTAGTGAGTCCATGAGTTACGGTGGGTCAAAAGATGTTGAGACGGCAGGCAGCACACGTCACCGATGAGGTGCAAGTCAAACATTGTATGGTCAATGTTTCATCGTGTTCTGTTATCTGTATAATGTCACTTTTACAAGAGAAAATATACTTTGGGGTTCCATATCTTGTAAATTGACTTGACAGAGATAACCTCTTCTTTTCAAAAACAGGATCTTTCAATCTCCTTATTACTCATTGGCTAATAATAGTGTTTTCACAGCCAAAAGAAAGACTAGTATGTTGAAACACAAATTGTTTATGTAATACCGTTTTGAATAGTCATTGCAGTGCACTTTTAAACTCCCACTATTGAAAAGCTAGACTCTGCATTTTACCAAAAGCTATGGCCTAGTCTTTCACAGAGAGATTCGTGAAGTTTGTTGCTTAATTCAATTCATTCGGCCCCGTGAAAGTCTTACTGGATGCCAGGAGATGTTTTCTCTTTCAATAACACCTTGATTTGGATGTCTGCTGTATTCACCACTCAGGGTCTCGGCCCTTGATCAGGCTCTATTGACAATTAGCAACAGTTTTTATAGACTATTTATATCATTGGAATTACAATCTGGATACAGAATAATGAAAGGCACTTCAGGGTTGCATCCATTATTGCATCCATTACTAAAATGGAAGGAACTCAACGAGAGGTGCATTCGCCTGTGGAGTTTGCTGGAAAACAGACCACTCAAGGGAACTATTATTATACAATATTGTTCCAGGATGAGAGAGTCGGTCCTAGCCGGGTCTTGGAACACATAGTGCCTCCAAGAGGCATAACCCAGCAACAATAGCATTCCCTCGACTGTCTGTCCTTGTAGCGATCCTCCTCAGCAGGGGAGAACCATCATCAGGGAGACACATCCCAGCGTGGGGAGTGCTCCTGCTTCATTCATGCCCCGAGATCAGAGTCCAGCTGTAACCCAACCCTTCTACTCCTTTCAGGCTGTTTATACAGAAGTAATGCATTTGACCTGTTTCAACATGAGAGCAATTATTCAATAAGTTTGAAGGAAATGCTGCAGAGAAGCGGGGCATATGAGGAGATCTCAGATGAAAGGAGGGTATTTACCCCATCCAGGGACCCCCAATGCTGCCACCATCTGTTCCCCACAGTGGAAACTCTGCAGGACAAGCCAAATGAAAAACAAAAGCGAAACCAATAACTTTGCCTCCATAGGAGTATAAAGCCAAGTCAGTCACACAATTCCAAACCGAAAAAATCCCCTTTCTCACTTCCAACTGCCTTGTATCTGTTTCACCGCGTGACACGTTTCCTTTAAATTGGTATCTATGGTGCAACTGTCAATAATTGTGGGGTTTTATCACTTATAAAACAGATTTCCTTTGCAACACAAAGCCAGCAGTCAAGTAGGGAATTTGCTGCTGGTGTATGTCTAAAATGTGACTCGTGCCAAATAACCAAGTGACTGAAGCTATGTCTTGGTCCCCGCTAGCCAAGCGGTAAGTTCTGGAAGTCACAGCGGAGCTGCAAAACAGATTGCTCACACAGCCGAGACTCCACAACCGAGAGGTGGGAGTCTGCAAATTGTGACAATAGTGTGAATGAATCCTTTCTTTCTGTTGCTGTCAGCAGAAAGAAAAACACACAAAAAATACCCTTGACAGGAGAAAACAGGGGTTTACATCCAGAACAACCTTGGCATGTGCGGCCCCATTAACATAAACACTGGTAATGACTTTGCGCAGAGAACAGGGCATCTGCAACATGTTTTCCACAATGGCGACGCCATCCAATTATGTACAGATGTTAACTTCACAGAGTGTTGGTTCAACACATGTGTTAGTTGGTAGGACATCTCATTAAACACGCCAAGGTTTAAAACCCACCGCCAAACACTGCTCAGGACATTTTATCACAGCATGTTGAGCATTTACAACAAACATTCCTGACTGTTGTAAAAGTTGGGGCCTTGGAGTTGATGACTTCCATCAAGGATGTCTCCACATGGAATTTAGTCTGCGTGGCATGACGTGGATGAGATTTTTCTATAGAATATTGCATTTTTCCGCGTATGATTAGATGATGTATATTTTTGCAACGGTATGTGTCTACTGAAATGAAATACAAGAAATAAAATGTGCTAAATGAAATAAGTCCATAAACAATAATATGACATCCGGGATGGTGGCGTATTCTGCTAGGTCATTGTTTGGTTGCTCGGCAGTGGCGCTCCATATTGAAATGTGAGATGGCTGGCCTTAACACCTTTCCCATTTGGAGCGAATGCCTACCACTCGTCGCCATAGTGTCGCGGGGAAAAAAATACAGCACCCTCATCCAACTAACCGAAATCGCAACAGTAGGCATTCCAAAGTGCCAAGGACACGATGGGGCTGCGTGTGAGAAACCAATTTTATTTCATTAGGCCATCAGGACATAGCATGTCAAGCAGAGGTCCCATGCTGATAATATAATTGGCTTCTAGTACGGCAGATTCAAACGCGTGACATTGTGCTCCCTGTGAGAATGATGAGCACATGGAAAGGGGCCTGAAGTTTGTTGACTTGCACACATACTGTGCATGCAATTTTTTACACCGGTTGCAGCTTGTCTTGACTGTAGCCATAAAGACAGAGGAGCAATTATGGACAGAGAGCGGAGAGATTTGCCATGCTTGTTCTTTTCCACAAGCACCAGGGGTGGGTTGATTTGTTGATTACTTTTCAACATCTTCCTGCTTTGCAGATGTTCTAAGTGGGGGCCTCGGAGAATCCACGTGGAGGTTGTTTTTTTCCCCGTCGAAACCACAGCCTTCAGGTTAGCCACATAAATCACTGTTGACTTGGAGGGCTTGGCTGAATTTGCGTTAGCGTGTACGTAAGCTGTGCCCTCTCGGAGGGTCTGGCTGGGCACAGAAGCAGCCGAACACATGACCTTTAAAAGCTGCTTTGTCGAGCGATCCGTTCTTGCACACACTGCAGTACCCGGCTTCCACGTCCTCTGTAGAATTAGGTTGATTGAGCGTGGCCCAAATTGGATCAGCCGTATCTCGTACACGGGAGCCCAGGGCCCGTTAAATGGGATGGACCACGAGGCAAAACAAGCACTCGACTACATTGGTTGGCAGTGCTGCCTTCACTCCAATGAGGCTCCCTGGGAACGGTTTTATAAGGCTAGGTGGCTAACCATGATTGACTGCTGTTGTAGTGCTCATTTAGCTGTGCGGTTTGTTGATTAAGATTGAGAGCTTGTTAAAACAAAAGAAAAGATGAGCATAAAGCCCTGACATGCCAGTCTCTGAAATTGTGCCAGATCTGAATGCCCTCGTGGTCCAGACGCTGTTGGAGAGTTTGGACTATGGTTAATAACCAATTCCAGCACACTCAAACTACTTGGGCTCAGGTAACACACAGTCTGAGATATGCAAAAACAATAAAAATACACCTGTGAAAAAAAATAATCTTCAAGTTTATTTTAAGTTTTTGTAGTGTACTAATTATGTAGTTTGCTGAATGAAACACAACTTGGTGACCAATGCAATAATCCTTAGCCTATTCCACACAGACATATTTAAAGCTGTTTCAAAGCGGTTTTTAATATAGGTATTATTTCTGTTTCCTCCCGATAAAAAGAATAACCACCCTGGCTGATGGACAGGGCCAATAAGCCGTGTGACTGTATGATTGACAGGTCATTTTTAAAGAAGAGCTGGCATGATTGGATATGAGCAAAATGTTTCTCAGACAGGTGCACTTCGTATAAACACATTTATTTTCAGACTCTGACAAATAACAAGGTATCGATTTTATGTAAAACTCAAAAACACATTTTAAGAAAGATTATTTTACAGAATTGCCTACTTTTGTTTCAAAGCCAATCAATCACGTTTTTCAAAAGATTTTCTAATCACTTCAACAAATATTATTAACGTGTCATTCCACTGAAAATATAAGTTACATTTTCCGGCAAACTAATGTTGTATTTCCGTATAAAATCTAAGGTATTGTAATGGTCTATTTATTTTGACAAATATTTCATAACTTAGAGTGGCTAAACCTGATCAGTACGAATATAACATGTTCAGAATGTACACAGAGAAAGACAATTGCCTTGCTAACAATTGTGGAAAATGTTAAATTTTTTTATGTTTTTTTACTTTAGTCCATTCTATCAAAGTTGCACTTTATATACAACTTTAAATCTCTATATTATCCAGCTTAATGTCCAACAACAAGGATACTTTTAGCATTACTAACTTATAGTTATCGGCTTATCTAGCCCTGACTAATTACAGTCATAGTGATAGTGATAGTAAACTTAAACTGACTTGTTATAGTTGTTCATCAGTTCACTGCAATAAAGTTACAAAACTAAACTTAGTAAACTAATCCTCATAAAAATTGTGTCTGCTTTATTGAGGGACATCTTTTTCTCTGCCAGGCCTTTCATTACAACCTCAAGGCAATAGGAAGAAAAGCACAAGCACACTTGATGTTACCTTCATGATATATATTTGCCTTGAAATTCTCACTAAAAACGCTTTTTTTGAAAACTCCAATGGCTACCTTGAAATTACTCCAACAAGGTCATTGGGTCTTAGAAGCAGTTATTAATTAATTCACTTAGCTTTCAGGCAGGTTATTCTATTTAATTTGGAATTTACATCACCTTTAGCTGCGGGTGAAACAGTAATTTAACCAGTTTGAATAGAGAAAGGTTTTTTTATTTCCTGGTGCAGCATGCGTGGAAAAAAAGAAAGACAACCAGAAAACTCACGTTTGTGCTACGGTTGATGGTAGGGCCTACTACAATAGCAACTTCCACCCTTTCTTTTGCTCTCATTGAAAGAGGTTTGTTGTGGGTGGCTTCAACGGCGGTTTGGGTTTGAGTGCTGCTTGAGGAACTATGTCCTGTAAGTGTGTGCTTTATTCAAACTGGGAATGACTAGGCTGTATTGAAGTGGAGGGCCCTATTTCAGAAAGCAGGTTCTGTGAAAACTCAGAGTAGAAGGAAACTCAGGGTTTTCGGTTACAAAATGCCAGTGAAGTTCAACTCTGATTCAGCTACTATGGCAACATGCTCCGTAAAGCTAACTTGCTCACTGGCAGGTTTACTTCAAATAACCCTGAGTTTCTCCTGAAGCCTGCAGACTAAATTCACTCTCAGACATGGCGTGCCCATTGATACAGATGCACAAATACTCTCCAGAAATCTCAGTCGGGATATGATGATTGTTCATCGCTTGGATGTTTTATTGCCTAATGATGATCAAAATCGAGCCTTTTTCTGCACAGTCTATAATTCTCAGCAATAGTCAATATTCTCAGCCCTCATATCGGTTACACCGTGGACATGCTCTCACTTCAGAACAAATCCTTTTTGTTGCTCTTAGTTTCTTTGCCAGCGGGGGCTCTCTGTACATTGGTGACGCTGAGCACATTTCCAAGGCAACCGTCTGTCGGGCTGTCAGAAATGTGACTGTTGCACTTGAACGTCTCTTGTACACTTCTGTGATGTTTCAAAGTCACAGACCCACAAGATAGGCCTACATCAAAGAAGAATTCCACAGAATTGCAGGTAATTGCAGATCAAAACCAACTTTTTGTTAGGCTGAATTTGAAAACAAATCCTGATGAGAATGACACTAAGTTTTGATGGGAATGAATACAACTTTTCGTTAAACTGACTTTGAAATCAGGAACAATGGCCACAAGTTTTGATGAACTCGATGCAAAGTGTGACTGAGACTGACACATCCTAAAATTTACACCGTACCCAGGAGTAATTAAAAATGAGACTGTGAACTCTTCTGCAGGCCTACACACCTGTTGTAAGGAATTTAGGAATATCCTCCTGTGTTATAGCAGGCAGTAGATATTGATGGGTTATCTCAGGTTATAATGATCTCTTCCAATTTATTTTGATGATGTTAAGTATGTGTGAAAGTCTGAAGCAAGAACAAAGGCTCCGTGATCAACAGAGAAAAGTAAAATGATGGAAATTCTGCATTGGTAAAAAATGTAAATGGCAATGTCCAAATATTTTTGGACAGAACTGTAAATGTTCATGCCCTATGTTGTCAATCATACAACAATCTTTCCCTTGGCCCTTAAAAATAAATAAAATGGAGCATTGTTTTACGTAGAGAATCAGCTGAAGTTACAATCGGGGGAAAATCTGTGTTGTGACTGTCAGGCTGCCCCCCCCTCCCCCCAGGAATCACTGACGGGCATTGGCAGAGCCAAAATAACTTTCTAACAGTACAACTCACTCCGACCCCACTCAGAAGGGTGGCAGTGGAGTCAAACGCCCCCCCCCCCAAAAAAGGTCCACCCCCTCCCCCTCTCTCCAATTGTACAATCT
>JAVQIZ010092136.1:0-12065 GCA_036023535.2 Galaxias brevipinnis
ACAACAAAATATATGCTCTTTGTAAGCTAACTGCGAATTCGCAAGAGATAAATAGATATAAACACTTCTATTTTGTGAAGCTAAGTATTACTCTGGAATGACTTAAAAGGCTCAGATCAGCAAAACTTTATATTTGTGTTGATTTAAACAGTTTCAAAACACAGCGCGGTTTTCTTCACCGCTGCGTGAATACAGCTGCTGTCGAGTACACTGCAGCTGTTTGGTTTGACCTGTCTATATATATATCTATAAAAACATTTGTGATTTGATAGGCATTTATTTGTGCACAGTGTCACTTATATATAAATCACAAAAAAATATTTGTGAACCATATTATTTATATATAAATCAGGAAAGATATTTGTGAATTGTTCTGCATTTATTTGTGATTATTGATAGCGATCTAATTCCATAGAGGTGACCTAGAGAAAATGCACAAGGCACAGATTTAACTTTTTCATGTTGTTGGCACAATCCCACTGAGTGATAAAACAATACTAGACAAAGAAATAGTCCAAATCTTAAATTATTGTCCCGTTAAAACAAAGTGGTTTACACATTTTTTTATTTAGCAAGGTACAGAAAGTACTGTTTTAATAAAATGCAACAAAATAAGTTGTTTGTAAGCAACTCAATATAAAACTATCACCTTATAAAATAAAAATAAAAGAACTTATTAGTGCCACAAATGTAAAGGCGAAACAGAAAAGGAGCTTTCCTGGCACTTGGGTAGAGTATAGTATTGCAGAATACTAGACTGAATTCCATGTGTTCCATACAGGTTTGGACACCAAAAGCTCAATGAAGCATTTTAGGATAAACGTGAGGGAAATTAAAGTAAAACTAAATAAAAAAAAACATTTGGAAAAATTTCAGCATTCATTGTGTGTAGGTAGTAATGCACTACACTTAATTATTTATAAAAATGGTTGGGTTCTTACAATTACTTACTGGTTTGAGTTTCTCCTCTGGATGAACAGGGAGTTTCTCAAGTTTATCCAATACATTTTTAAGAAACTGTGTGCCGCAGCAACTACACAAATGACTGTCAGTTACAGCTGCTCCAGGAACTCCTGTATGTTCTTTTTGCATGATGAAATTAAAGCTTTAGCGTTTTGTACATAGTCCAGTCTAACCAGCAAATGGGTTTGCATGAAGCATCACATCCTTTATGCGAGTCTCTGTCAAAGGCTTGAATGTCTTCTCATTGACAGGGAGTTTCTCAAGTTCATCCAATACTTCCAAACCATCTATTATCCTGTAAAAACATTTACAAATCAGTTTATAATCAGTATAGGAAGGTAAAGAGAACGGCTAAAATTTTGCATCATCAGATATGTATATATAAAAATAGCTAACAATGTTTCCATAATAATTATATACTTACTTTCCAAACACAGTATATTTCATGTCCAAATGGGGCTGCTTGGCATAGGTAAAGAAGAACTGGGATGCGTTTGTGTTGGGTCCGTTATTTGCCATGGAGACCACTCCTCTTACATTGTGCTGCAAAATAAACTAGTTTGAGAAAAAAACGCAAAAAATGCTGAAACATTTCACTCTCTCCTTCCACGTAAACCACTCCAATTTTTTAATTCCCATGTACGCACACATACTAGTTAGTTTAGAATTCAACATGATCAAAAATTTGATTACTTTTAGGTGTTCACTGAATTCATCTTCAAATTTGCGTCCCCATATACTTGTTCCTCCTTTTCCAGTCCCTGTTCGATTATTGGATAGAGTACACATCACATTTAGCCATTAACAGAAAATACTTAATAGAAAATAATAAATAGTAAGAAATAAATCAGCTCGGATAGGCTCCAGCCCCCCCCCCCCCGCAACCCTGCAAAGGATAAGTGGGTATAGCTAATGGAGGATGGATGGATGGACATCGGTTATTAATATTTTGAGATAAATTTACAAAGATGTTTTGGCAAGACTAGTATATCAAGCTACCTGTAGGGTCTCCAGTCTGAACCATGAAACCTTTTATGTTTCGATGGAAGATGCTGCCATTGTAAAACCCACTGGCGCACAAGGCGAGAAAGTTCTGTTGAATTAAAATACAATTTATGAAAATGTCTAGAGAGTGTTGATGTTCTAAAAAATACAAGAACAGATTTTGTACAACAGAATGCAGTACTTTCCAGGATCGGGAAGTATTGGACTATTTAGGTCTGAGAGCGGGATTGAACCTTGGGGATTAGGACAACTGGTATTCAGGAATAGTTACATTTTCAAAGTAATAGATATATAAAGGCAATAAGGGGTTGAAAACTTACAACATTAGTGCCATTGATCCTGTGCCAGTAACAGCAATTTGACATAGACAGTTTAGTTTTGTTGGAAGATTTGTTGCTTTGCCCGTAATTCTATTTTAAGCACTCAAACGTTAAAACAAATATAAAATACTTTTTATACATATCAAAAACCCACGTGTAGCCATTCACAACTTAGAAAAACTGTAAAAGTATGGAACAAAACGAAACTTCCTCTTGCCTACTATTAGAGACAGTGGACTTCCAATAGGTCCTGCTTTAATAGACCTGTTCTAATTATATTTGTTGCTATTGTACTGTATTCACTTATTTTATTGAGTTATTTGGTCAGCTATTTCTAGCACTAGGATCTCTTCATGCACATGCTTGTGAAGACTACACTAATTTCTTTCACATCCAACAACTGAACATAGGTTTAGTCAGAACTGCATTAAGACAAACTGTTTTAAGACAGTTATCTTTAAGTAAGGTTAAAAATATATTGCAGGGACATAAATAATCTCTATGTATCTCTGTCAATGTTGTCCATGTTTATGTCTGTTTCTATGTTGTCTAGTCCGCTTACCTCACATGTTTTCGGGGTGCGCTCACAGAACAGTTCTATCTTAATTTCCCCAAGGTCTGTGTGAAGAGTAACTGCCTGCAAATACATTTACGCCGTCAAAATACATGCTTGACCATCCAAAGCTTAGTATTGATGATGGGAACGTAGTTAGAAACTCAGCTAACGCGTTAACGTTAGCTAGTTAACCAATGTAACTTTATTAACCCTAAAAAATCAAGATACACAAGCTTTTACGTACACCTTAGAATGTTGTTTATTAGACTTGTTAAGTGGTATTTCTCAAAGAAGTTAACATATAAGGTTTTGTTTCTTACCATTCTTACTGCTAGCAGGCGAGGGAAAAGAGTGGTGTTGCACAGAAACTATTCCGAAATGATACAATGGCGAAGGAGAATATTTTATATTGTGCCTACCCAATGCAAAACGGAAACGACCTTACTTAATAATTTATATATAACTAAACGCAAAATGTGGTTTTGTTATGTCTTTTATACTTTCAGGACAAAATGTATTTTTAAATACTAGTGGAAAATTAGTTGACGATATTGTTTCATCTAGTTATCAGATATACTTGTATCATGCACATTTGACTTCACAAGATGTATGCATAATAGTTCACAGCTAGGAAAAACAAACCTCTAGAAAAATGACAATATAGTAATTTGTGCGTTATCCAATGTATTATTGTTTTTAATGGGAATGTTGAAAGGAGCAGAGAGGAGACTTGGATTACATCATTAATGTTATAAAAACAAAAACTAAAAGAAATATGAACAATATTTGGCAAACAAATAACTGTAAAGCTAACATACAGTGTTAATATAAATTGAACAAAAAATAAGTTGGTAATTTTTTCAATACGTTTTCAATATTAGAAAAAACACTGCCCCAATAATTTCATGAGGTATAGATAGGTATTATGGTAACCTAAGAGCACAATTGCAATACACACCAGCTTAATGCCACTAAAATCTTTCCTCTAACCTTATCTGTCAGCCACAGAACACAAAGAATTACAAAACAGTACAGTGTAATTAATGTATGAGTAAAATAATACTGTTTTTGATCAGATTTGTTTTGCTTATAATACATGTGATTTCATACATGCCCAAAAATATTAAATACATCAATATAATCTAGAAAAAGAGAAGTATAAAATAAGTGTTATTACTGCTTAAATTAACAACAAAAATACAGAACGGAATAAAAAAAATGCCTTTACTGCACATACACGGTTAAACTGAATGTATTTCCTGAGATTTTTTATATAAGGAAAGAATACTTCAGCCAGTCACTGTAACTCAACCAATCAATGTAAAAATAATCATAGAAAGGTAAACCAGTCCAAATCATTACACCACAATATTGCTGCAAAGTAATAATTAGGGTGGTGACTCAACACAACACATTTAAAAACAATTACTTTCCAGATGGATATATTTAGCTATACCGTTTTAAACCCGGAAACTAGCTGCATAGTTTCAATGTTGACAACTCATTTGCAATATTGGGGCAGATTTCAACTGTACATCTCACACAACTGTGTTGACTGGCATTTTCTATTGTTCGTTTTTGTAATGTATTTGTCATTTTAATTATGGTTGATTGTCAAATTCTGTAAAGGAAATAAACAGTTGCTTCTGGTGAGCAAAAGCTCATTACTCACATTTGGTGAAATATTTCATTTATATCATAACACTGTACACAGCTTAATTTCAGTAATCATATTTTAGTCGCTTCAGTTTTGATGCTACTGTGCCTATTGTAATAATATTATAAGCACATTATTTCATACTTCAAGTGTTTAATGAAAAGCTCTTTCATGACAAACTACATACTTCTGTGCATGTTTCCTGCTGTCTCATGGGCATGCAGTTGCCTAGCTTTAACAAATTCACATCCATTACACCATGCCCAGTGAGCCAAAACAGGCTTCAATTACAGAAAGGCTTTTTTGAATTATAATTAAAAAACAAATTAAACTAATTCAATAACTATAATTATTGGAAGTCTAAAACTAAGGAAATAGGACATGTATATGACACTGGAGGTAATTTTTGTTTAGAGGATAGGTTACAGTCTATTCAACATCATTGTAGAGTGAACACATTTTGGGAAAATTATGAAATAAGGAACACACCTAAAATCTTAGTGATTGACAGATATGTATGAATCACTGAATAGTGTGATTACAAAGAGATTCAATAAATACCATGGTGGTATTCTTCTTTAAGAGTTTGATATATTGACAGTAACGGTACCTGCTAAAGAGTTGCTACGAGTACAATGACAGAATACTAAAAGAAAATGCATAAGGGCATAACAATTATGATAATTCATGAATTTTCAATGCTTTTATATAGTATTTTGATGTCAGGGATCATTTGTTCTAAGGACAACAATTAAGGCAACATTACTGATCAAGAACCATGCGTGTGACACCACTTCTTTCCAAAAACTCAGTCATAGGTTCATATTTTGTTATAGGTTTTTAGAAAACAGTACTATCCTTTAAATAAGATAAATAGGTTAGTTTACACTCGAGAAGAACTAACAGAACTGAACATATTAACCTTAGTGCAATGCCTTTTTTTAAACAAGAAACTTTAAGTTAGATATCTTTATCACAGCAGGCTGATAACCTTTGCCATTTTTATAATATTGTGCGTCCAGGTAAACTCCTTCAACAAACATGAAGAGTTACATTTACACTGTGTACAATTTATATTGGAAGTTCAGCTAGGTCAAGCCAATCACCTACTTAGCATTAACAGATTCAGACTGAAAAGGAAAAGTATATTATGAATGTATTAATGACTACATGAATCCCACTTAATGATATTTCTTCTCTGTACTTGCTGACAACAGGTGCTACTTTTATCACACAAAAAAAGGGAGGGGCATGCTTATACAAATTAATGCATCATATGCATAGTCTACAAGGATAATTTATTTGTCTTATGTATTGGATGAGCTCTAACAAAATAACAGGATAATATACCCTGTCTGTCAGTGTTATCTATGTAAATTCTCCACACCAGTAGCAGGTAAAGTATTTGATAATTATCAGAGTGCAACTTTCTCCTTGATTATAGCATTTACAGCCTGGACAAATACTGACCGTTTCCTTCATATTCAATTCTAATACTTTCCGCCCATACATCAACAACATTGACCTTTAACTGTTCATTTGAGTGTTTGCTTTTTTAATTATAAGAAAATGTTGCATGGCAATCACAGGACACACGCTTGAATCCCTGTTGAAGACCACTTTCTGCATTACAGTAACAGCATTCCCTGCTTAATTGGCGGTGCTGTCTACACTTCGGCAGTCCTTCCAGGTCAGGTCAGAAGCTATGTTTCGGGTCGTGTTAACGTACCACTCCCAGATGCTTCAGGCCTGCTCCTTGTCTACCTTCCACAGTTGTTCTTTGACTTCTGTGGGCAGGGTGTTGACAAGATCCTCCTCCACAACAAGGCCAGTCCTCTTCAGCTGCTTGCACTCACCCAGCTCAACAGGCAGACACTCCAGTCGATTTCCTCTGAGCTCCAGCTGGGTCAGTCCGGTCAGCTCCCCAAAGCGTGAGGGCAGCGACTGCAGGCAATTGTTTCCCAAGTTCAGAGTGCGGAGCTTCTTGCACTGGAACAACTCATTGGGCAGGGTCTCGATCTTGGTAGTAGAGAAACAAAACAAACAAGTTACTACATGATCTGCTTTGAAACGTTATTCAAATGTCTAAAACAATTGTTGTGATTTTATGATTTAGCAAAACTATGCATTAAAATGTGTTTACTTAATGTAATCTACCAAAATACACTCACTCTATTGGCTGTCACAGCCAAGTATTGAAGATTCTGGAGGAACCCGATGTCAGCTGGGATGTAGGTTAGGTTGTTATGGCTGAGGTCCAAGAAGCGCAGCTTGCGGCAATAAAATAATTGACTGGGGATCTTCTCAATCTTATTCCTATTCAGGTAGAGCCTTTCCATGTTGGTTAAAGTGCCAATCTGGATAGGAATGTAGGCGATCTGGTTATACCAGAGTTTAAGACAGACAAGCCTATGCAGATGCTGGAAGCTAATGATCTCCTCAATGGTCTTCAGGTTGTTGTCCTTCAGGTCAATCTCCTGCAGGTTGTGCAGGCTGAAGATGGAGTGGGGAATGCGTTCAAGATCACAGCGAATAAGCTCCAGCTCAGTCAGGTTCACCATCTTCTTCAGACTGTTGAGGACCATCAACTTGGTGCCCTCATTGTTGATGGACAGCTTCTGGAGGTGAAGGCCAACATCAGTCACCACCTGAGGTAACTTGGTCAAGTTGCTCTTCAGTCTGAGGACTTTAAGCCTCTTGAGTTCCCGTAGTCCATCAATGACAATGTAACGGTTGTTCTCTGCACTTAGGTTCCCTGTTAAGTGGAGCTCGCTTAAGTTCTTCAAGCTGTAGATCCACAGTGGGATTTCTTTGATGTCTGTGAACTTGATGTGGAGGGACTTCAAGTTCTCCCGCAGAAAAGCAAGCGCCGGGGCTTCAATCTTGGCAGGCGTATGGTACAGCCACATCTCTCGCAGGTTAACTAGCTGAGCAATAATCGGAGGGATGGTTATGTCCGGGATGAGCTCCAGTTTAAGGACCTCCAGTTCTGCCAGGTCAAAGACCGTGTCTGGGATCCCGCTAAGCATGAACAAGTGTAGCTCTAGTTTCTCCTGGGAATTCTTGGTGATTCTCTGCCGCAGCTTATCCAGCGTCCATTCATTGTTGAGGTTCAACTGCCGCAGCTTGTTCTCACTCACCTCTGAGAGGAAGACTGCAAATCGCTTGGAGTATAGCGGATCGTATTGGTCGATCATGTGCAACATAAACGCAAAGTCGTTCTTCACATCTGGTATGTCACTATAGCTGCTTTCTTCACGAATTGACTCAAAGGAGTATTTCTTTAGAGAGCGCCTCAGCATCCAGCAAAGAGTGTACATGCAGATCAAACCATAAACCACAACTAGACTTATGTAAAAGCAGGCCAGAATTTTAAAAAGTGTTGCCAATGGATGAGCACACCGGTACATGGTGTAACCTGTGAGACTTTCTATGTCCACTACACAGTCCATGCTGAACTGAATATCGTGCACGTAATACCCTGCATAGGAGATTATGAAAAGGAACTTGATGACTTTGATAATAGTCTGCCTAATGTAGAGTCTGTAGACAATATCTCCTTCTTCAACATGTATGCGGAACTTCTTCACTTTTTCAAACAGGGCCTTTGCCTGTTCTCCCTCCTTCTTGTCTAAAACACCCGTTTCGGTTCGGTCAACAATGCCCTGCTCAAGGCGTGATTTTGTACTATGAAGCATCGGAACACTAGCTTCTACGTCCTCGCTAACAACAGATGCTTTATGATAATCCATAGAGCCATTCATCTTCAATGGTTTTGGATCACTCTCCTCCACTACAGTTTCAGAGAGCGCTCTGGTGGTCCAAGGGGAGTCAAAGCACTTCAGTAGGATGGACACAAAGTGCTCCAGTTTGGAACTAGTCCGCGGGAATTTGAACCAGAAGTTACTGCAGGCCAGAAAGATGAGCGTATGCAACAAGACCAAGTAAGGAAAGTACTTAGCGAACCAGTGCAGCCTGTTCTCATAGCACACAGCGTCCACGTAGTTGTACTGATATCTGTCCAGCTCATACTGAATGCCTGTAGGCTCCAGAAGCAGTGGGGCTGAGACACTGGCATTGAAGTACTTCTGGCAGGTCTGGTTAACTACCCACTTGCAGGGCAGGCAGATCATCTTGTCTTGTGTGACCTGCAGTGTGCCCCCAAATACTGAGATCATAAGCATTACAATGGAAATGTAGTCTGTGAACACGTCCCACCATGGTTTCAAGATGCGGTATGCAGGTTGGCAGTCAACAAAGTATCGCAACTCGGTGATGGGGATCATGGTTTACCTGGAAAGATAAAAGCGCATTATCATTCTTGCTCCACTTTGAGGATGAGCAACTGGAAGAGTGATATGACGTCAAGCTCATCACGGGGTCAACCAAATAACATTACAGCACGATTAAAAGACTTTTTACCGTCTGGCATAGTGACTTTAATGGAGAACAAGAAAAAGGGTAGATCGAACTGGCCAACGTTAAATAAGATAGATTTTACAGTGTTACAGTGTTATGGCCACCCATATTTTGGTGTCCATATTGTTTGTATTGTGTATGTGTTTTGTCTTCCCTTGTGTTTTCTCCCTTCGCTATTCCCTTCATTCAAATCTGCCGCCTGCTTTCCGTTGGTTTCCTCCCCCTCTTCACACACCATCAGCCATTGACGGACCAATCAGCGAACTCTGTCTACTTTTAAACCCTTCTCCCCGGCAGACTCGTTAGAGCGAGATGTGTTTTGTATGTGTTTGGTTAGTTGTGTTTAGAGCTCGCTCTCATTCGATAAGGTTTGTCTTTTGGTGTTCTGTTTGTTAGTGGGTTTGTCCCCTGTGTCAGTTGTCTGTTCGTTTATTTGTTAGTGTGTCGCTAACTAGATATTCCATTTGTACTTCCCCATTTGATCCTTTGTTAGTTTCTGTATTAGATACAGCTTTAGTTTGGTTTTCCCGTAGCCCTTTTGCTCCTGTATTATATACAGCCTTTATTTTGTTCTTTACCCTTTCCTCCGTATAACCAGTACTCTGTACTTTTGTTTCTTTGATTTGGCACCGTTCGTATAGTCGTGTTTGTGTTGTCCCTAGTTAATAAATACATATTCATTTTACACTCTTGGTTTGTGTATTGTGTCCACATTTGAACATCACCACGCTACTCTGGAAAGTGTTCTATCCTTCAGCGCCCTAGATCAGCCCTATAGCTGAAGGGTCATAACCAGTGTCCGAAATTAACTTTTTGACTCACCTGCCAAGGGGACTGGAAGATGAAAAAATCCACTGGCCAATCATATTTTTTACTGGCCAAAATAACACATCTAATTTTTGTGTCACATGTACATTAGTTTCAGTAGGCCTACATTGCGTTGAGTTAAGTTAAGTTAAGGTATTATCTTGCAAACAAACTTAAACAAGAGCCTGAGGAAAGAGCAAAAAACAAATCAATCATATTATTCTACAATTGTCGACAGTTAATCAATTCCAGATATAATAGCCTCCGTCTACTGTAGCCAGCATCTTACAACTCCTACTGTCACTGCTGTTTGGTCATTAATGATGGGTCTTAGATATGATATGACGTTTATGAATTGATTTCACATGAACCAGCAAGCTACAGTTCAAAGACAAACTGTCACGACGTAGCTTGAATTCAGCTTCTGTCATTTTCAGTAAGCTTGGCATTGGCCACTCCTCAACCACATAACCATTGATAAATGTACCTAAACAAATCCAAAACACATTGTTTAATTATGTTGCGGCAACGGCAGTATTGGCATTGCTGATATTATGTTAGCATAAAGAAAAGATGACTATTAGGGGCTAACCATAAACGTTCACCTTTGTTATAATCGCAAAGAACTTACTTGTCAGCAAAATGATAAAGTCACTGGTAACTTTAAACAAGTAGTCACAGAGCCCTAATATCGACGTTATACAAGTGGAATTTGGAATTGGAATACGGCAATTTTCGCCGAATTAGCTGGTAGCTAGAGGCAGACCGGTGGCAAGTGATTGTTAAGAGTTCACGGTAGGTTGAATTATGGGTTTAATAAAAGGACACAGTGGGCAGAGTATAGTGCGAGCCTGTGTGTGTATGTGTGTCAAAGTTAACCCCGACACAGAGCACAGTAACAGCGCAAGCGCAAATTACACTAACGAAGTAGGCTAAAGAATTTCCGTTTTATTCCCGACTTTATAGTTGTTTTTATACCAGTTTGGTACAAACATTTACCCGCCAGCGTGGCAAGTTGCCCTCCTTGATTTACTCGGCAAACAGAAAATCTACCCGTCTGTGGCGAGTGGCGGGTGTTAATTTCGGACCCAGGTCATAAGATACAGTTAAAATAAACATTCGCAGTGTATTTTTTATGCATGTTGCTGCTCATGGCCAACTATTATTCTGGAAATAATGTTTCAGCTGTCGTCCAATTTAACGTTAGCGATCTCTGAATTATTAAATTGTAAGTCAATTCAACAGACGTTGGTAAAATAGGCTAAGTGAAATAAAATAATACATAATATAAACACTATGCATTAAAATACTCCTGATTTAATTTTTGTTGGTTCAAATATTTCAAGAGAAAGGTGTCGAGTGTCGACAAGGAAGATAGTCAGGTATCACTATTTTTAGCCAGGTATAAGAGGCTAAAAGGTTCTTAGGCCTATACCTCAAAGTTCTGATGGGAAAGAAATGCCTTCTAGTTAAAAAATATGTAACATTAGTGGTGGCTCCTACAATTTATGAATGTTCTTACTGGTTGCTTGATAAATATTTGTGATGTGAGATCATAATTATCTAACGTAAAGTGACCTTATTTGACATGTACACAAGCAGGAGTAGTGGACGCAAGTGGAGCAGGAGAGCAGAGTAAAGCAAGAGAGAGTGGAGGAGGAGATGCGAGTGGAGCAAGACAGGCGAGTGGAGTTGGACAGAGGAGGAGAGTGAAGGAGGAGGGGAGAAAAATAAGACAAAGCACAGGCAATCAGGCTGGAACCCTAAATGGGTAGCCAAAGCAAGGTTGGCTCTACAGCACTGATCATGGGGAGTATTCAGCATTACACTATATAATGCAATCCAGTACATTGAACAGGGCTCGACAATAAGGCCCGATCGGGCAAGTGATAAAAACAGAATATATTTAATAAATAAATCATAAAGAACATTGTCGTTCTCTGACACACAGGGGTGAGCTTAGGCCTTGTCAACTTCAGTACCATTCTATAAACGTGGTATCCTACAATTTATAAACTAGGGATGGGCATTTTAGGCCATATCACTATTCGAATATTCTATCAAAAATATTTTGGGTAATCGATTAACCGAAATGAAAAGATTTGAAAAAAAAAAAAATATATATATATATATATATATATATATTTTTTTTTTTGTTATAGCGCAATTGTAATGTAGCCTGAAGGGCTTCCGTGATCTGGCCTTCGCTAAAACAAACATATTCCTTTTCCAATTTCTGAACATTTCCTACTCTGACACATTTGGAGTGATTTTTCGGAGAGTCGGCGTGCATGTGTTTGTATCGGTGATCCAGCACACTAGCATAGAGCGCTCTCGT
>JAVQIZ010092179.1:0-13727 GCA_036023535.2 Galaxias brevipinnis
ACCTTTTGAGTGCCTCAGTTTTTTAGTTTTTTACAAGTTTGAGACTGATCCCCACACTGAAGAGCACCAAAAAGGACATCATTTTAAGAATCTTTTACTTCCAAGTAGCACTCCTGCATCCTCTGCTTTGACTCAGGTAAGGATTCTTAGTTTATATGGTTCAAGGGAGTTCAATATAAGACTAAGATGGTGATTGATAAACAACGTTTGCCAATATCCAACTGTTACATTTTTCACTTGATGGATGTTTCATTTAGTATCGTCTGCTATGAAACTGGGGCCGCGTCTTCTATGATAAATGCTTTGAATTACAAAAGCATAGCCATGTTAGTTTAATGAGTGTATTTTATGTTAGAATAGCTGTGACCCAAAGTCAACAACAAGATCTGTAAATAGCATTAAAGTAACGACTTTCCTAAGCGATAACAATAACCCAGGGAAAATTGTTGAAGCTCAGCTGAATCAAATCAAATCAGTGGCATTGTTTTGGCCAAGGCTTGTAAGAAGCAGAGCTAATTGCGGCAAGCTCAGAGGGCTATATATCCATGGCAACCTGTCTGATGCAAGTTTGTTAGTGTTGCCTTTTGTATACCCTAGTGGCAGTGTAACCTTGCTTGAAGTACTCTATGCTGTTGGGTTAAAATGATGAAGAAACCAGAATTAAAATCAGCATGGACATTTCTTTCTTTGTCACATAATCATGACAAAAGAGAATAAAATAGCCTTAATCGTTTGTGACAATGCTTCAGTGGATTCAATTAAGAAGTAGCTTTTCTTAATTTGATGAACAAAAAACATTTAAATGATGAGTGCAAAGCAGTGCGTTTATATCTGGCAGTTTTTTGGCCACCCATGAAGAAATGTAGTTTGCATTGAGTCAGCACAGTAGCCCGAAGCTGTTGACAACACAACATTCACATGTTTCCTCTACTGGAAATGACTGGGAGGGCATTGCCAGTATTTGCACAATTGTGGTTACTTCACTGCAATGCCAGACAGACTTAGAAGCACTTTGCCCTCTCTCCTAATCAGATCAGCACCAAGCAGACACTTTCATTTCTTATTGCAGGGTGCTCTCTCTCGCTATGCAACTGCCTGACGGCTGAAAAGGGCAATCGAGGCAAACGGTTAGAATCATCTCTTTAAAAGGGCAATTTCACCACGCTATGGCAATACAAGCGGCCCCGACGTGATAACTGATGTGTTAAACATCATATCCTGTGTATTTTTTAACTGACGGGGGAGTGGAAAGAATGTCACTCCGTTAGCAGGAGGAGCATGAGCACTGCGTGGAGGAGAGAGTATGTCTCTGATCCCTGTCTTGCTAACATCATATCCTGTGTATTTTTTTTCAATGATGGGAGTGTGGAGAGAGGAGGAGGAAGAGGAGGAGGAGAGAGAGGGAGTGTCGCTGACCCTGTGCTTGAAGCGGTTGGGGTCCTTGCTCTCCTTGCGGCTGAGGTCGATGAAGAAGTGCGAGGCCCTCGCCGTGTCCTCTGGGGCCATGTCCCACATGATGCGGAACGAGTCACACGTCACCTCGCAGATCTGGATGTTACAGGGGGTGGACAGGGGGGCGTCCGCGTCCGTCATCTGATGGCAACAAAAGCGAACACACACACAAAAAAATAAACACATTGGTATTGTTACACTGGCATCTCCTGTAAAGTCGTTGCTAGTATGGAAATACGGACTTTGTAAGTCAAATTGTGCATTGTCAGTTATGGAGATACGTTTAGGAGTGAGCTGGCCACTCCAGAGACAGACACACCGACCCACAGAGGCAGCTCATTTATTGAAACTGGATTAGTGACAGCATGTTACCCAAGATCTGTGGACTGCAATGTTCATGGAAAGGCTGTCAAGAAATGGTCGGATTGAAAATATTGGGGAAAGGAGACAACAATGATAAGGCCAGCGAGAGTTAATAACTGGTCTCAAATTTAATTAACCTTTAATCAGGGAACCTGTATGTGATCACATCCTCTCGCTCTTGTCTTGCCCTTCATTGACATTTCCCTCCCTACAATAAACAAGCCTGTTGTATTACTCTGCCAGCCAATCGAACTGGCCCATTTTCCTACCGCAGGTTACATGTCGAAACCCACCCATGGCGGTTTCTAGGCAACCACTCGAAGCTTAGGGTTTCCCAACAGTCACTTACTCAAAAGGTCTCATAAGCACACATAGAGCCTCAATACAATTTAACTGTAACTCATAAAGGTTTGATAAAAAAACCTACGTTTCTTTCACGGAGGTGTACACATGAAAACGCTGAGTAAGAGGAAAAAGAGCTTCGCTCGTGGGAAATCAGTTCAGTTCCACGGCGTTTTTAGTGGTGGGAGGACATAGTGGGGCGAGAGATGAAGGCAGCAGGTGATAAATCCTTAAGTTTTTTTTTTTACCAATACCATGCAGGGGATCCAGGCCAGTGCACACACAGCCTTGGGCACTGGACTGTGTGCAGCAGTGTGTGGGTCGGGCCAGCCTATTGAGTTTGATTAGCTGTCTCTTTCCCTCTCGGCTGAATTGATGGTCCAGGTCGGAAATGCCTTCTGGGTGACAGACAATTATCGTCTGCTGGTTTTTTGTCCCTTGACTGGGAGAAGGGTAAACTGATCACGTTTACAGTTTCGGGGTCATACGATGTTAGTTTCACTGCTTTTTTTCAAAAATGTTTCCAGAGTTTTTTTGGGATTTTAATCCTGAGGACGTGTTCCTATTTAATTTCCTTCAGTTTACTTTGATCCAATAAAGCTCCTTTTTTCTCCATCTTTCATTTTCTCTTTAATCTCCATGCCCTATTTTTCTCCAGTCCCACCAAGCCAACAGCTTCACATGACACAGTTACCTTATTACCAAGTGTTCTCACACTAAACATATGCTCCAGCACAACGATGCCCAGTAGGGATACGCTTTTGGCACACAGCAATATGGCTCAGACACAATTAATTCTCATCTTCTCCTGCCGCCTGTGTGTGGCTGCTGCATTACGCGTGAATGAGCTTGCCGGCTTCCTGGGGTACCTTCTTGTCGAGTGCCGAGTCCTGGAGAAGTGATGCTGTGTTCAAGGCCAGCTCATGATGGACGTGCCGCAGCAGCATTCCCATTAAACCCTGCGATCTGTGAAACATGCTCCATAGCTCGCTCAACCCGGTTGGCTGCGGGAACTCGATGCTTAAAAACACACAATACTGAATATCATTCTGTGTGTCGCCATGCGTTTGTTCTGCTGCGCTTCCCAGCAGAGCACTGCTCTTTCTCTCTCTCCCTATCCCTCTCTCTCTCTCGATCTCTCTCTCTCTCTCTCTTTCTCTCTCTCTCTCTTTCTCTCTCTCTCTCTCTAGTGACCTCTTTCACGCACAGAATTCGGGGCATGCAGAAGGAGACTCTCATAGGACAGCCATCAAAGCCCCATCTCATTTCCAGTGGTGCATGCTCCACATTTAGGCTCAGTCAATTTTGAGGATAGCTGGAAAGCTGGATGCCCCCATATCTCTATTAACACAGTTGCTGCGCTCTCAATTATAATTCAGTATGCTAAATTACTTGAGGAGATTTATCTTCCTGTGAGTCCATGCTTGACAGCTAATTGCATCAAATCAATCAAATTATTTTTACTTAAATCTTAAATACCAGAAGTATTCAGCAGAATTAGCATATTTTACAAATGATACTATACATTTTGTACTACATCTCTATTGGAGATTCCATGTATTTATACATGTACAATTCCACGTTCCCTGTCTCTGACATAGCTAGCTAGTGGTTGTATGGGAACTCTCTAATGGATACATTCATTCTGTTATATAAACCTGGGATACATTTCCACTGAGCTTATCTCTCTGAAACAGAGTCGCGATGAAAAGCTACTGCATTTGCACGCACAGAGAGGAAGGTACTGAAATCCCCTCAAAGACAGTAGTAATCAGGTGCAGATCAAGCTTGATAAAGTGTTTTTTGTTCTTGCAGCAGCAGAGGGGAAAGATAACACACACTCTATGTGACATTTAGTCAGTTGAGCAAAAGGTGATAATGTAAACAGAGTGGACACTCCTGCCTTGATTAACATCCTATCCTTTTAGAAGAATGTAAAATGTAACACCAAAATAGCTGTGGAACCACACAGAATGCTTCATTAAAATATTGCTCAAGCCTCTAGAGCTAAATCAAAAACTGATTATTAGATTAGAATGTTGACAGTTCCTTATGTGGGATGGTGATCACTCCTTAACATATTAAATTGTGTTGATTTGCGCAGTGTGAGTTAAGTTTACAATAATCTGTAACAGATACAGCAAATACAGATACAGAACAGATACAGCAGCACACTCAACTTATGAATCCGAGTTCCTCTAGTACCACATGAAACTCGAAGAACACATCCCCAGAAAACAGTATTCCTCATGAGAGAAACAGTAGCATCTAGTGTACGGGAAAACAAGTATGCAGTGAACTGGAAAATCAACGTCAGTAGGAGGAACAATGCCCATTATATTAAAAACTGGGTTGAAGTGAGGAAATGCAATGAAAATGTTTTGCATTCTCTGTTTACCTCCTCACAAATGTAAGTGGAAAATGTCTTACCTTTTATTGTGATGCCTGAGAATCTGTACAAAAAAGAAAAGAAAAAGTATGACAGGACAAGATGAGTGCAAACTGAATACTGTCGCCTCCTTCCTGTCCTGCTCTGTTGTTCTCCTGCAGTCGATGATGGATCCCTTTGGAAAAACGATAATGTGGTGAAACATCCACACTCTGCCTCATCTAGCGCCGTCACACTCTCTCTCCTTCTCTCCTCTTTATTCTACTCTCTCCCTCTCTTCCCTCCCCTCCCTCCCTTCCTCCCACAATCTCGTGCTCGCTCTAGGGAGAATGGTGCGCACTTGTCTGCTGTGCTGCTGCTGCTGCCCGTGCATTGCTCAAACCGCAACTGTATGCCTCTCGGACCCAAACAACAGCTCGTCCATTGGAGCAGCGTGAACCCACTACTATAAACCCCCTCACTCTCTCGTCCACCTCAGCGTCGACCAGCTGACAAATGGTCAAAGGATTACACATTACTGGGCGGGTGTGCCTCCTCTGCCTCAGGACTCACTGACCTTCTGCCACAGTGTAGAGACGAGTTAAGAGAGGATATAGCCTGTGCCCCTTAAACGGCGACATGCTTTTAAGTCGCTGCGCGCTCAGGGCAATCAGTGCCATATATCAAAGTCACGTATTCCCATTGCTGCATTCAATGAGAGTAGATGCTGTGATGGTACCCGATGGTAAATTGCACAGGGTGACAGAATCATCCTCTTTGTGCTCCAGTGGGAGAGGGGGGGAGGGGGGGCTCAAAGGGACCAAAGCACCAAATGTTAAGCCATATGGGCTTCCTCCACAGGCTATGAGCACTCCTGCTCACCCGGAGGCAACACTTCCCCATGCACAGATTTATTCCGACAAGACTGATCATGTGTGTTAATGCTCCATAGCATTCATTAATTTCATGATGCATACCAGATTAAATCAATGGCCTTACTTCAAGTACGAGCCATGCCAGATTATTTTTTCCCTCTAATCTTCTCATGGAATACCAAATGGTCACAGGATGATAAAAATATCATGTCCTATACTGTACTTTGCATTTCAGTTTTTTTACAGAACAGCATAGGAGTGAAGGGTACATGGAGAGAACCTGTATAGCAAAGACAAAACAACCTCAGGTGAGGTGATTCATCACGTTAGAACAGCTGTAAAGCAACCTGACGCCGAGATACATTCTCTGTGATTCAAAAGGGTGGGAGTTATCGCCAAGGACCAGAGGCTCCCTCCCTATTGCAGACCGGCCGAGCTACAGCTCACAGATTCCATCAAAGTCTAATTAAAATGCGATCATCCATCATTAGACATGCTTTGTCTGCACAAGGGCAACGCTGAGACTGGAACAGAAAGTAGCCAGTCCATATTTCTAATTTCAGGCTCATATAGGCCTGTTCCATATAATTTTTGATCTGTAGGTATCTAGGATGGTATTACAGAAAATACCTTTTTTTTTCGATAGTAGGTAAAGCACCCTATTTGGGGAGGAGGCTGTTGCTTATACATTCCTGGTGGGAGATATGAAGCACCACCTCTACAAAGAGCATTTCTATAATCTAATCACTATCTGATCCAAACAGTTGATTACAACACACTAGAGAATATAATATATAATCTTGTTTTTCTTTCAGCAGATCAGTGGCCAGAAAAGGTCCTCAAGTGTTTTCAATTGCAGCTTTAGTGTTCCAGAGGGCTAAATAAACTAGGGGTAATCAGTAGAATGTCTTTGGTTTTGGTTAGAGTGTGTGTGTGTGTGTGTGTGTGTGTGCGTGTATTTGAGTGTGTGTGTGCCTTTATGGGATTTTTACATATATTTGGATAGAATCCGAAATATACAAAATGGTTGAGGTCAAACTACTTATTTATATGTAGAGTAAGAAAGACCGTCACCTGAAAAAGGATTCAAGTGCATGCAGACGCAGGATGAAAACTGTGCGCACATTTGAGGCACTTAACTACGCAACGCTACGTCACGTTAACTGTCATGGCGCTGTACTACTGCAATCACTGCTTGACATTTTTTTTCGCCTATCACTAATGTTTGTTATTGAACTATCTTAGGAAAAGTCTCGTTGTCTTGGTAGAGATCTGAAGAAGCGTTCAGGTAATATTGCTTAGCAATAACGTACAATAATAGCATGCCACATTTTGTAATGAAACTTCTGACCATGGGTTTTGCTAACGTTAGCTAGTTAGCCATAGTCCATGGCTTGCCATGTGTAGTCACATCGTTGCCATGTCATCACTGCCATGTCATCACTGCATGTAAACTTCTTGTGCTCAGGTGACCACGTGAAGCTAGCGAAATCATAGCTCTGTCCTATATTGTTTTTCGACCATCTTTCGTTTGGAACGTTGGTTGCTTTGCCTCCCTCAGAGAGACCCTGTCCAAGCAAGGGATGGCAGAGTCAGGCTCCGGTGGCTCTGGCGGAGTGCCCCCTCGCACACCAACCCCTGGCACTGGGATTGGTAGAGGTGCGGTGATGGGGCGCAGGCTCCCGGCTTCTATCTCTTCGGGTCGACTCCCGTCGATGCGTTCCAAGGACCTTACTCTGGGAGGGGTGAAAAAGGTATCGTACCACTCTTAAGAGCTCAACTGCTGACCAGCTTCTTTACGTTTTTTATTTATTTATCTTATTGTTATTTATTTTTTTATCCCATACTTATTTTTGTATTTTTTTTTATTTTAGAAAACCTTCACTCCCAATATTATTGGCCGGAAAGCCAAAGAAGAGTAAGTTGAAATGATTATTGATTGACTAGAGCTATGTGGCTCTTTATCTTAGGCTCTTGCAAGAAAAATGTTATAGTTGTGACTTAACATTTTAGTTTTTCTGTGATAGGCAGAAGGTTGAAAGTGGCCCAAGGAGAGGGAAGAGAGATGGTGATCGTGGAGCCCGTCGAGGGGACGGGCGTGGAAGGGGCCGAGGTCGTCCTGAGATCATCCAGTCTCACTCCATCTTTGAACAGGGGCCTGCCGACATGATGATGAAGAAGAGAGGTATGACTGATCTGCCATTCATTTGATAAGCCATAGCACAGTATACCACAGTATATCTACTCAACTTAGGAATTGTACACTGTTTGCCCTCTGGTACACCAAGTGCCCTCTGGTGTTCCCCAGGTACTTATGAAAGCCAGAGCGAGGCCCCAAGTGTAGGTCCTTCACCGATCATCAACATAAAAAAGGAGAAAAGAGAGACAGAGGAAGAAACGAAAGAAATACTACGCAAGCTGGAGCGAGATAATGTGAGTAATTTTTTTGCCTGTATATCTGATACAACATATGCCTTTGTCTACTCTCTGTTGTATAATCGAATAACTACTAATACATTTATATTTTGGTGCCTCTCAGGACACACAAACTGATCTTTCAATTGATCTCTTTTATTTTTTAACTCAGTTTTTAGACGACCCGTATCTGAAGAGTGAGGAGAGGAGCTGCCCTGTCCAGCTACCTCTTGCCGTTTCAGGATGGGGATTCAGAGAGGAATTTGAGGAGGCTGCAAAAGAAAGCCTCAAACAGAAGAAAGAAGATGAAGTCGAGCTGGGGGAGGGCATGGAGTCGGAGCCCACTCCTGTAGTTCAGGGTAACCATTAACAAACAATTCAAGACACATGTTCTTCTGAAAGATAATTTACATTACATTACATTCATTTAGCAGACGCTTTTATCCAAAGCGATTTACAAAAATTGTGCCTACAAAAAGATAATGGTAAAAACTACAAGTCAGGTAGAGAACCTAAGTGCATCCCTGACTTAATCATCTAGATAAGAGCTAAGCAAATGCTATATTAGACATCAGGATAATTAACAAAACCTTCTCAAACCAACTTACTAAGCATTGTGCAATGGTCTCAAATTTCAGGGGCGTTCACAATATTAGATTTATTTTTTATTAATTGAACGTTACAATATTATTTGTTGGCCGTATTTGTGGTGACTTTTAATTATATCTTTACTGCCTTTCCCTTTAGTGAAAAAAGAGCCAGAGGATGTTTCGGAAGCCAAGTTGATGGAGCCCCAGTTCAGACCTCCTCCTCTTCCAGAACCGGAGGATCTGAGCGAGCTCCTGCAGAAGTGGAGTCTGAGCAAAGGAGAGGAGCTGTTTTTCATGCAGCTCCCCGACTCTCTCCCTGGGCAGCCTCCCACCAAGGAGGTCCGGCCAGTTAAAACGGAGTTGAAGTCGGAGGATGGGCAGTCCATGCTGTTGAAAACAGATGCTCAGGTAGGCTTTGATTACATTACCACAGCAAATTGGACACAGATACAACATAGAACATAGACACAACAGATATCGTAATTATGCTTCCCCTATCACATTCTAAACAGATAATTTTTTTTAAGTGATTCGGTTTACAGTTTTACTAATGTAATAAAATTAAAAGCAAATTGGAAATGGTTCAGATTTTCTCTTTCCATTTCTAAAATCTCTGTATATCTGATTCAGGAGGAGGAGGCGGAAGAGAACAACTGTAACCTGAAGGACCTGCGTGAAGGGCTGGTGGGGAAGATGCTGGTCCGGCGGTCTGGTCGGGTACAACTCATACTGGGACACGTCACACTCGATGTGGCACTTGGAGCGTCGTGCGCATTCCTTCAGGTTTGGACCATTCTAGTATTCTGGCCAAAGATGCCATTTTAGACTCATTTGACTCTACTGTTGACGTAACGCTTTGGTGGTTCAACACAAGCTTACTTACTATGCAAACCTTATTTTATGGAAATTATATATACCTAGCCAATCATTTAAAATAAGCAGGGTGCCTAGTATAATAGGGGCACCTTTTCGTTTCCTACAACTCTGACTGTAGTTTATCTTACATGTACTTATTTATTAACTGTTTGTTCATGTATTGACAATAAACTCACCACTGAACTACTCTCTTCTTCTTTTTCAGGAGCTGGTGTCAATTGGGACTGGAGATAGTCGGCATGACATGTCAGTGCTAGGACATGTCAAGCATAAAATAGTTTGTTCCCCAGATTTTGAATCTCTTCTTGGGAGCACATGATGGACATACCACTGATTACTGACCAAAGATGGCTGTTGTGTTCATTTACAAACTCCAACACTGACAATCTATATAGCCTTGAGAGTGCCAGGGCTGTCCCTAAAAGATGTGGGGTTTAAACCATATGTGTGGTCACTGTTTGTGGATTTTGATGCTGGATAGTCTTTTAAAAAAAGACATCATGAAGTATTAATTCCCTTCTGCTTGTTTATGAGAGTTTGCTCAAGGGTTATTTATTTTTCATCTATTGGCGTTTAGAAGAAGGTGTTTTTTTCAGAAATACTATGCCAACTTTAGATGTGCCTTCCTGTTTGGGTGGAATAAAGAGTTACCAAAAACGTGAGAAATTATGTGAGAAATTTGTTTATGGTAATATTTTATTGCAGTTTCTTACATTGAATATACATATATATTTGTTTATATATAAATGTAATAAGCTAACTTAAAATAGTTTGAAGAACTGCTTGCGTCAGTCAGGTTTGGTAGTGGTAAGTAACTCCAACATTTACCGCCAGATGGCAGTTTGAAGCTAGGTCACTGGGTTCCGATATGCTGTTCTTGCAACTCACGACCAAACAACGAGATTCACGTTGGAACATCAGATGAGCGTCCCACCAGTAGAGGAATACTGTCGTCACTCACGCATCCACGCTGACCGTGATCCGTTATCCACCGGCGCTGGATGCCCCTGCCCTGGATAGTTCTGACTGAGACATACATTACAGAACGAGCGCGTAGACGTCCCACAAATTCAACTAGCTTCGTTGATGATCGGGATAATCTTGTTTTGGTATGTACGCCTATAATTATTTTAATCATCAGCTAACGTTGGAAGCTTGACTTGGGCAGTTAACGTTGTAACGCCAGTTTGATGAGCCATTCTTGGGGCTTGGTTACGTTTCTGTGGTTTGCTGCGTAGATTGGTCCAGCAACCTAAAGCATCAAGGCTAACCAACATTGGCCCATTAAGACAATCGTTATTTAACTTTAGCATAGACACAGCTTACGTTACTAAAATAATTCCGCCATCTGGCTACAGTCAGAAGATGCCGGATGCCTTACTGTCGTACTCATGTCTGTACATTGAAGACAACAATAGACTTCTTTGTTTTGGTCCAGCGAGTAAGATAAGTGCACGTGCATTTTCTATTGTGACGGGTGCTGTTGCTAGTAGTCGACAGTGCAGCTGCGCGGAATGAGGGGCCTCTTGTCTTGTCCGCACTGGTAGAGCCGTTCATCCATAGGGTCCAGGCTGGCATGCTAACGTTAGCTAGCTAGCTTTTTGACTGTATTCAGTTAGCTCTGCCAAAAAAAATGTCTATGATAAATCTTTCTTCCTATAGGTTTTAATTAACCGGGTCGTCTTTGACACATTTTACCTAATTTTAGAGAGCCACTGATATTGTTTTCATCCTAGCCACATCCATTTGACTACGGGTTTAGGAGAGGACAGAAAACACTGTGTGAGTGTGCTAACTTTGTGTTTTATTTACCTCTTTCAGGAGGTCCATCAGACTTCCTGTTGGAGAGACGTTTTGCTTGGTGTTGACGTCTCTCGAATAGCTGGATTACTCCGCAAAGTAAATTATTTTACTACTGCAAGAACAAGAGACGGAAAAAACCTTCATTTTTTTCAATCACTTGGATTAAAGTACTCTTCAAAAATAACCCGTATGTAAACCTCTGGACACAAAATGACAGAAATCTATTGAGGATCAAATCCATCTCAGACAATAACAAGATACTGATTTTCACAATCATGGAATTACTTGCCTCCTCAAGGAGTGTCCTGGTCTTCCAGATGTCTTAATGAAGGCCTTGTCCTTTCTAAGCAGACTGGGGCCCCTCAGAGACTGAAGAAGTGAGGCGCTTTCCACTCTTTCTGCAAAGGCTTAATATAAGCTGTTCTACACTAGGCGTAATAGACGTCTTTCCCCTTGCTTTTCTAACTGCAACATGGACTTGCTATGCATCTGCCTGGGCATATCCTTCACGGTGTGGTTCACCCTGCTGCTGGTCTTCATCATCGTGCCTGCCATCTTTGGAGTGTCCTTTGGCATTCGACAACTTTACATGAAAACACTGCTGAAGATCTTTAAGGTGAGACTCTGTGCCTTTTTTATTGCAGAACGTACGAATACCTTTTAATACCTGGGAACATATTGCTTAATGCTTGGCTATAATCTTGAATAGGAATTATATGTGCAGGTTTGAACAGGTGTGTGCGACAACACATTTCTCAGGGTAGCATAAGTATTGAGTCATTGGGGTATTTACTCTATACTGTGTTTCTGAGGTGAATTCAACACAGGCACTGCCCAATTAGCTAAGTCCCTGGCCATTGGCATTGCCATTGTCATTAGTGTCCGATGAACTTGCTGTTGAGTCATTCGATATGTCCCCAACGCCCTGTCCTTCATCTCCATCAAGCCAGTGTTGTTTAGGAGAGGACATGGCGGTATTTACTCAAACCACGTGCCTTTTTTATTCCCCTTAAGTCAACACAAGCCATTTGAAAGGACAGTTCATTTTTTATTATAAGACCATAGCAGTATACTTTTTAACAGGCCTTTTTGTGATACAGGAAACATATTTGTCAGCTATAAGACGTTTAAGTGTTTTGTTAAGACACAACACAGTGGTGTATAGCCGAGTAGTAAGTTTTGTTTTGTAAACACATGATGCCACTCTCTGCCTTTAATTTTGTAGCCTTGAGTCATTGTTTCGGATAGTGGGTTCCTACAACAGCTGGGGTGGATTGCACCGTGACCAGGCCGGGGGCCCTGCTTCCCGGAGAGTTATGTAACAGCCCAGGAATCCAGGGAGAGAGGCTAGACCTGGGGCCACGTGCCTCATCCGTTACCAGAACCTTTCACTTTTCAGTGAAGTTATTCTGGGCCGTTTTGAGGTGTGCTGGGCCTCCTTTTCTGTACTGTTTTAATTGAATTCATTTCTATGGAGACTTTTCTACATTTAATGTAGTCAAGTTGTAGCCTATGCACAGTGCTGAATGTAGGCTTCCGGCCATAAGGTATTATTTCAGTGATGGCTAAGAATGGAAGGAGCCGTTCAACCTTTCTCAAGTAGTAAGTGCCAGTGAGGGAGAGGCGATACCAGAGAAGGCTACGTTCCCTCCTCTCTCCCGCAGCTTTCTTTAGTGTCTAGGGTAAGACCCGTCAGCAGTTTCCAGCCCGTCAGTCCCTTGGAGGAACACATACACTGCACCAGAAATAAACTCTCCGCAGGGAGATAAGGTTCTCACAGCCTCCACCTCGCGTATCTAGGATCTGTTTTAGACCGTGTGGCGTAACTGGGCCGGCACGAGCAAATTCTCCTCTATTCTGCCAGCAAATGTAGGAGATCCTCGAGATAGATTTAGTCATGCAAAAAAACTCTACCGACTGGTTTGGGCCAGACGTCGTGAACCGGTTGGCTGCTCATGGGGTTGTGTTGCCGTGGCACCCAGGTCTACCTGCCACGCACTATCTCGTGCTTGGTGTATGACACAGCCCAGAGTGTCGCCAGCCAGACTACACAGCCTTAGGTCCGCCTTCCAAGACTAGATAAAAGCTTTACAGGGTCGACTGGGGATTTTTGGTTGTCATTACGGTTCTAAAGACACTTTTGACCAAACTTTTGACTATATCATGCACAGGATGCATGTTTCTCAGTTGTAAAGGAAAAGCCCCTCTATTACGAAGGATATAATGAAAAAAAACACAATGTATCCCATAACCCTAAAACCTAACAGTGAATTGTGCTATATACCACTCATATAACCAAATATATAGAGTGCCATATTATCTTGGCCTTCTTGGAAATGAAGTATCAAGATCTTCGGTAAACTGAACTATTTCTTCCAATACAGGTTGTGTGCCCTAGAACAACAGCAACAAGGAATTGAAATGCATAATCAATTAGGCACTTGACTGGAGAAAAGAACATGTGGCTCAACACTTAAGAAGAGCGTCCGCCCACACGCAGTCTTCACCAAGTAGCTGCTATCTCAAAAGGCTCCTTGTGGTTTCAGCACAAATTTTTTCCGCCTAAAAGGCTGTTAAGTCTGTAAGCCAGGCACGGAACCCCCCCCCCCCCCCCCCCCAAAAAAAATGAAACATTTTCTGTGA
>JAVQIZ010092201.1:0-13859 GCA_036023535.2 Galaxias brevipinnis
TTTGTGAAGCTAAGTATTACTCTGGAATGACTTAAAAGGCTCAGATCAACAAAACGTTATATTTGTGTTGATTTAAACGGTTTCAAAACGGTACACAGCGCGGTTTTCTTCACCGCTGCGTGAATACAGCTGCCGTCGGTTACATTGCAGCTGTTGGGTTTGACCTGTCTACTATTGGGCTGTCACGTGAAAATTTTACAAACGACTCAGACCATATTGAGGGGTGAACTATTTCATTTCTGTTTCCTATACTAGCTATTCTGAACGAAATTAACGAATGACTCGAACACAACTGTTGTTGCGCATGCGCGACCAAAATGAACGAATCACTGAGACCACTCGTTAGTCACAAGTAATTTTAAAGATTCGTTCAAAATGACACATCACTATGGAGTACACATTGTCTCTGTAAAACAAATTAATACTGTTTTAGACTAATTATGTGCATTATTTATGAGAAAGTAAATAAATGTATGACTACAAAAGGAGTAGCCTACAACGTACCTGCTGAGTCATTATTTAGATTTGAAATACATTCTGTGCGCAACTGCGCATGTTCGGTGACATTGCTTAATTGTTCGTTTATTTCTTCTTCTTGTAACCACGCCTTAAATGTGCAGTATGAAGTTCTAGAGAATTGGGGGGGAAATTGCAAGAATTTCACTCAAAAAAGCCAACCTCCTGAGTCTTAGGTCGGTCCTATCCCGCTCAAAGGCCCGTTCGCGCTCTGACTTGTGTTGTGCACATAGTTGGTTCTCGACAATGCATAAAGCCAAGTCTGATTCTGAGGTGAGAAACAAAAGAATCCCAAACGTCTGATGGTAAACGCTCAAAAACTGAGTGGTTCACACCAAAGCAACGAGCAGAGACACAAATCACCGTTTCCATAGTAACGACATACAAAAACTGATGTTAAAAACAATTTCATAATGGTATTCCCCTGTTAGTATGAGCAAGTGCATGACAATCGTTTTTATTTAGCTGCGATTGGCACCATAGCTACTGGGTACACCCAACATATGCATGTAAACAGACCCTGTGACTTTTTGACAAATCTGGCACACCTCCTAACGTTCTAAAACTGCACTTGGCGATTTGACAAGCCAAGTTTTTTGCGAGGACATTCAGCCACCTTGCAGCTAGTTCACACCGCTGCAACTTTTGTCTGCAACACGAATTGTAACAAGCCTGTTTGGAGGGTGACGCTGTAAGTAAACCTGTATTTTACCAAGGAGTGTGCACGCGAGGTCATTAACAGGCAGGAAGCCCTTACTCATTGCAAGAAACTCCCGATTGGTTGGGGGTAGGCGGGCGTCCCTAGATTTTTTAAAAGCTGAAGACAGAGCCCAGGGCGCTCATATATAGTGCACCTTCACTCTGAGCGTTTGGTTTAATGATGTTCTCCAGGAGATATGTAATAAACGTAAAAAAATATATAAAAAATTTAATTCATTGCTAGAAATACATACTGCACCTTTAATGTTGACGACAGACTCGAATCACCAGGTTTTTTGTGAGACCCGTAACGTTATAACGTCAGCTGAACTGTTCACCATAGCGTTTATTGTCACTTACCTAAAGTTCGATCTTCAGACAGCTTCAGACGTTCTAAATTCCAATGAGAGCATTAAAGAAACTGGCTCCGCTTTTATGATAGTTAAGGTAAAGGCTCGCCAGACGGTTGTGGCAACAGTAACGAAGGTCAGGATTGAAGCGGTGGAGAACCAGCGAATGGGGTGTAATGTTTCACCGCAATGACGTTAGCTGCATTATTATCCCTGGCAGATCTATCGAGGGGCGCGTGCAAAGTTGTTTACAAAGTGTTGTCACTGAGTAGTGAAGTAAGTCTGAGTCTTGGCTGTGCTTCGCCCCTTTGGATTTTTGGCGCCCGCCTAGATCGCCTATGCCAAGGGCCGGGCCTGAGTCTAAAGGATTAATAATGTCTACCTTCTATAATTTATGGAGAACCAAAGCTGCCAAAATAAAAAATAAAAACATAAAAAAATAAATGACTCATAAATACATAAAATGCTATGGATTGTATGTTCCTTTGTATTAATTCCCCTATTTATTTACTTTCCTGTTTACATTTCTTTATTGCTTTTTACATTTCTTTTACATTTGCATTGCATTTCCCCCGTGTACTTCTAATTTACCCTTTTGCTTCTGTACTATTTTCTTTGTACATTTCTTAAGAAGTTGCTTTTTACATTTTCTTTTGGGATTTCCTTTTGCAGTTATGTATGCATTTCTCCTGCATTATGCAAATGTTGCTGTCATTTAAATTGTGTCATGGGCTCAACTTTTTGCCTATTGGTAGATCGACATCAGAGTGCATGGATTGACTATTGACTATTTTTTTATTAAGTGATGAAACAGTCTTATCTTCCGAGTTTTTGTTAGGTTTAGTAAACTGCTATGAATAAAGACAAAAACTAAATGATCAGTTTATCTAAAAAGATGCATTCCTTGTTTAACCTGTCTAACCAGCAGCCATAATGCCTTTTCCTAGTTTGATTGCTAAGACTGAAAATGAAAGCACCACCTACTTATTTGCATAATGAAGAAGAAATACATACACAAATGTAAAAGGAAATCCCAAAAGGAAACATAAAAAGCAACTTCTGAAGAAATGTTTAAAGAAAGCAATACAGAAGTAAAAATGTAAATTGGAAGGACATTGGAGGGGAAATGCTAAGCAAATGTAAAAGGAAATTTAAAAAGCCATAAAGAAATGTAAATAGGAAAGTAAATATATAGGGGATTTAATACAAAGGAAAATACAATCCATGGCATTTTATTTATTGATTTATTTTACATTTTGGCAGCTTATTTTACATTTTGGCACACAAATGCAGCAGACCAAGACCAAAAGGAAATTGTAAATTTCTGTACAAAATTACAAAAATATTTTCTAATTTAGTTTATTTCAAGCAAAACACACTCCCCTAAACAGTTCTGTTTACTTTTATTGCTAAAATACCAACATAAATTAAAAAAAGGTTGTGTGATATTGCTGTGTGTATGCAGGTTGTGTGTGCTACAGAGAAGCAGCCAGAGGCATGTACCGCTGCTTCACTTTGTTCAAGACACAACTTTACTGATACAAAGAGAAAAGCCACATACAAACATATCTATACAAGTACATAGAAATATAGAAATTAAAAAAGGGGTAAAACATTGCATTTTATAAAGTCACCTTAACTAAATCGGAAGACAGAGAAGAGGGGTGACGGGTGGGCACAAGCATGACAACATACAGTGAGCTCCAAAATTATTGGCACCCTTGACTGTCAACGCACAAATAATACTTAAAAAATATGAACATTAAAATTAGAGATGAACTCAAAATATAAACGTAATTGAAATAATGTACTTTATGACAGTTTCGATGGAACCAACCAGAATCATAGAATTATTTAAAGACCCCCAGTGAAAATTAGGTTAACATTGTTAACATGTCCTTGTAGTGTTTTTCATTTCTACAAGACATATCAGGAGCAAAATAAGCAGCCACGCCATGGCTGAGCATTTCTGCTTTGAAACTGCAGTGCACCAAGCCGTCTCAAACGAGTGAGTTCAGACAAGCCAGATTTGTGACACCCCAAATTTTTAAGTAATTAATACCGTTAATGGGTGGGGTGTTGGTGTTTACCGAAACTTTCAAAGCACATTACCATTGTGATACATCCACTTGTGCACGACCCTGTCCAATGTCCTCTCCCTCCTCCTCCACTGAATTGGTTTCATGTTCAAACATGTATGGCTGAATTACTACAATATTACTACTTGCCATTACGTAGCATACATTCGCAAAAACTAGCACAGGATTCCTATGTTTGAGCAGTCAAAGGTAAGCAAGTATGCGCCATGGCAGAGGAGGGGGGCGCGAGCTGGGCGTGCATTCGAAGAGGGGGCGGGGTGACTGGAGGTGGACTTTAATCAAAAATGTATTTCACCAAAATCCATCCATCCATTAGCTATACCGCTTATCCTATGCAGGGTCGTGGGGGGGCTGGAGCCTACCCCAGCCGACACAGGGCGAGAGGCGGGGTACACCCTGGACAGATCGCCGGTCTATCACAGGGCTGACACATAGGGACAGACAACAACTCACACATTCACACCTACGGACAATTTAGAGTCACCAATCAACCTGCATGTTTTTGGACTGTGGGAGAAAACCGGAGTACCCGGAGGAAACCAGCGCAAACACGGGGAGAACACACAAACTCCACACAGAAAGGCCCTTGGGCCAGGTGGGGATTGAACCCAAGACCTTCTTGCTGTGAGGCAACAGTGCTACCCACTATGCCACCATGCTGCCCAATATATATTTCACCAAAATCACGGTTTCATAATTGGTGGCACCCCTCATTTAGTCCTTACGTAGTGCAACCACCTCTGGCAAGTATAACAGCATGGAGTCTTTTCCTGTAATGTTTGACAAGGTACACACATCTGGGTGAATTTTGTACCATTCCTCTATGCAGATCCTTTCAAGATCTATCACATTCTTGGGTTTGCGCTTAACAACTTCCCTCTTGAACTTAGCCCACAGGTTTTCGATTGGATTGAGGTCCGGCGACTGAGATGGCCATTGTTGATTTTTTTGTCACAGAACCATTTTTGTGTGGATCATGAGGTATGGTTTGGGTCATTCTCTTGTTGCAAAGTCCACCTACAGCTAAGTCTCAGCATTCTGGCAGAGGCTATCAGATTGTCTGTCAAAATTGCTTGGTGGTACTTGGCGATACTGGGTGGAATTTCATCGTCATCGATCGTAACCGGTGCCCCAGGACCTAATTTAAACGCCCCAAAACATCACTGACACACCACCATAATTCACCGTGGGTATGAGGTGACTCTCCTTGCATCTGTTTCTACGCCAAACATACTGATGCTTGTATCTGACCGAAACGTAAAATTCTGGTCTTGTCTGACCAGAGCACCTTCTTCCATTCATAATTTCAATGACAAACTCTTGGCGTCATAGGCTTTCTTCTGGCAACCCTTCCAAAGACCCTGTGGTTGTGGAGGTGGTGTCTGATGGTGCTTTTTGAATCCTGGTGACCCCAAGATGCCACCCAGGCCTGCAATTCTTTCACAGTGATTCTTAGGGATTTTTTTGCTTCTCCCACCATCCTCCTCCCTATAACGGGGTAGAAAATGCATATGCGTCCTCTACCCCTGAGGTTTTCAAGTGTACAATATCTTTAGAATTTTATTAATAATTGCCCTGAGTGCTCAGTGGTATATTCAATCGTTCGTGAATCTTCTTGTTGCCTAAACCAGAGTTATGAAGGTCTATGACCATCTGTCTCTTTTGAACTGCCAGTCCTTTTGTTTTCTTCAAGGTGTTGGATGACAAAGGGATATTGCATGCGTGTTAACAAATTTTTATACCCACCGAGACAGAAAGTGATGAAATAGCTCAAAATAGTTACTTAAGTTTTCGATAAACTTAAATTGAATTCAATTCCTGGTTTAGTTTTGGCAGATGGTATTTACAATCATCTTTAAAGGTGCCAATAATTATGAAACCTTAATTTTGGTGAAATACATTTTTCATTAAATGATTTTGGTTGGTTCCATTGAAACTTTCATAAAGTATGTTATTTTTCACATTTGTATTTTAAATATTGTCTTTTGAAGTGCTCATCTTGAAATATGGCATAATGGATATTATAACATCCTATCCTGTGCATATTGAAATTGTGTATCTCTATAATTATATTTATATTTTTTAAAGTATTGTTTGCGCATTGCCAGATAGGGGTGCCAATACTTTTTGAGCCCACGGTAACACACAAAAAACTGTTTATGTGTTTGCCTGTTGAAGGCCCAGCTGACCTGGCCTTAATGCTACTTTTTCCTTTTTTGTTAACCTCCCTTCTTTGAACAGATGAATGAGGTTAAATCTGCATTTCATACTAAAGTGTTAACCAACATTCCATGAAAGGATAAGACATTATGACTTATCCAAGCTATCAATTATCACTGTGCGATAAAACATGATAGTTTTAAATTTAATTCCAATTATATATTTTTCTGTACAGGAATTCCTTTCACTACAATCCTCAACGCAAGGTATAAAAATGGGTGGCATCCTATGAAGTGAAACAACAGTTTACATATATTCTCATGTATGATGTTTCTATTATATGTCAAACCTCATTAAGTCGTCAATGTCAAAGGAACCTGAAGATAGAAGGAGCGCTGTGACACAGATTTTCAGTAGCTACATAAAAAAAGTAGGTCACCCTTCACAACTAAATTATGGATGTGACCAGTTTTCACTGCACAATTACTTATAAGTTGGGAGTATTAATAATTGCCAGGAAACATTCATTACTGGCAATTTTGGATCTGGTTGAGCAAGAGTATCTGCCTTCATCCCACCTGGCCAGGTGCATGCAAAATTATGTCAAAAAATACTTGCCCATTACACTGAAATAGACAGACCCATTTCCACAGACTGATCTAGTAAGATCTGCAATATTAAACAAAATCGGTCCCGCCCAACTTTCCAATAAAATCAACTGATTTCACATCATTGGAGGTTTATCAGGGCAAGGAGGAAGAAGTAAGAGGTTATTGCACTGGACCTATGCACAAGCCTTTCAGCGCTAAGTATGTGTGACTCTTATTCTCCTCGATAGGGAAAATCATATTAGGGGATAGGATAGAAGATACTGGAATGGGACCTAATATCATTGTCCAATCGCTGGCCAGGTGGAGGTATAGAGAAGACTGTTCATTGGGTGAGTTTGGATCCAAAGGTCTCCTGGGATGCATAAACCATGTAGAGAAAGCCATCTTGGTCACGCTCCCGCTCGTACACCTCAGAAATAGCGGTTGACACAGACACCATGCTATGTCCGTTGACCAATAGAAAGAAGGCCTGGTTGGAGTTAAGTTGCAAGCGCCTCCTGATAGTACAAAAAAACATATAAGGGGCAAGGAGCAAAATTGTCATTTTCACTACAGTTTCAATTAACTTGATCATTGTAAGCAGTTAGAAGAATGGAGGTGAGAAAAGGGAGGCATGGAAGAGACGATGTTGGATAGGAGGACATATGTTATATTGTGTACCTGATTATTTTGATGAGCTCACTCATGTTGACGTGGTCGGGAACCAGGAACTTCGTCTTGTCAAGGATGGGCAGCTGCTTCTCACCCTTATACCTCTCGATGATTACCTACAAGCGGATATGTAGTCTATAATGCACCCCAGTGTTTGATAGCTTGAGGCGCTAAAACCACAGCCAAAAAGCATCACTACAATTTAGCTTATTAAATACACAGCAGCCTACTTCAGGAATGCAGAAGTAGGGCTGCAGTCAAGGTCTACCAAATTTCAACATATTTTTTGATTAACCGATGAATTGACGGGGGGTGGGGGGGGTCTACACGTTATCTCTAGATTAACTAAATCAGCCACAGTACACTGAATGCACTCAACCTGGTACCCTAAATGAATTATAAATGAACATCAAAAACTCTATTTGCAGGATATTCAATGTTTTTAAATTATTTTACAGGCTACTGAAATGATAACATACTCAAACAGCGTGCACTTGCCCATATTCATATGATTTCAGAAAATATTGATATAATGACCCACTACTTACAGAGGGCGGGCACTGTATATTAGCCAGTGCATGGCAACGTTTTCAGCCAGAGCCTCTCGTTCTGAGTAATATTAGATAGTTCTCTCATGATATCATAGATATTTGAACATGCAACCAGTTAGAACATGTAGTAGCCAACACGATCACAACATTAGATATGTTAGAACTAGAAGGCATTAATTTCTGTTCAAACCTCAGCGCTATAGACTATGATAGGGAACCTTGAACCTCTGTAGAAGAAAACAGAGTCTTCAAGTTATTTTAGAATGTAAGCAGGTTGTAAGAATTTATTCAGAATTAATCATAACACAAACATTGACAAAAGAAATATAACTTCTTTGTCAATGGACCCTGCGATACCAACCACTACCCAAGATGTGAGTCCTGTCCAAGGACTTTCACAGAATACTTATACCCAAGCAACATGTTCCTGGCTCTGTATGAACAGGTGATACCAATGAAGGAATTTAGTGAAACGTCATATATTCAGCCCTTATCAACCGACCAGACATGGTGGTGCCAATCATATTCTCGAATATGATTAAGATGATTATGTCACTGCCATAACTGAAATGGCAATCAATAAACAATAATTATGCAAATCATTATATAGAAATATGATTATTTCAACACCTCTCCCTAGCTTAAGTACGTTACCTGACTATCTTCCTTATAGACATCATGCAACCTTTTCTTCTGCATGTGAAAATGCAATCAGGAAATTTTAGTATACCTTATAAACATTACTTGTACTTGGCAATTACTTGTTTATTGAAGTAACATCACCGGTAGGATTCCTTACCTAGCTAACGTTAGTTGGAACATTATTTCATGATATATTAATAAGTAGAATCTAACTTTTTTTTCTTGTTCTCCAGTAAGGTCACCCCTTTGCACTTTTTGAGAAAATGCTGTATGTTTATTTTGTTCTCAAATTATCCCTTGACGCATGTGATTGTCCTGTCCTATTCCAGTTGCTCATCCTCAAGTGGAGAGAAAGTGGATGACTGTTCATTCGAGTTTAGTGTGGCGGACTCCGCAGATTCGTGTAAATGCGACTTGTGGCGGCACCGCGTGGCAGCAAAACGTACATTACGGAAACACAGCGTTATGAAAGGAACACCAGGGATTAATTGACCAATGAGAATTTGATATTCTGATCGATATGTATGTCGACCAATTGACCGGAAGTTGTCAGCCCTATGCAGAAGATTTGTGTTCTCTTTATAAAGCAGTGAAGTCAGCAGCAAAAGTTATGGTAGGCTAGGCCCCTCCCACGAAGCAACTGTGTTCAATTCAACCTTCACATTGAAGGGATTTTGTAACTGGAAATATGCTATAGAAGCATGCAAGGGCTTAAACAAGCACTGTGATTCAAACGAGCACTTGGCATGCAAGGTCATGTTGCAGAAGGAATTGCAGAGACGACAAGAAAATGGAGCACAGATTTCTACATTAGTTCATTCTGACCAATTGGGGCAAAAACCTTATTATGTATCGTTTATAATTTACATGATTGAGTTTTCAGCTGTTAATCAGCTACCCAATAGAGCAGAATGTGAGTTTTGTAAGTCTGTCAGAAGACAGAGCACATGGATTATTCCTCTCGCTCCTTGAATTCACCATGCATAAAGACCCAAAGCTGGCAAAGATCAGTATAAGATAAGTATTCCCAATAATTCAAAGTACACAAGTTGTAACGTACAAAATTAGAAATGATGAGTAGTTTATTGATTGTCAGGGAGGAGATTGTCTGAGAGACTGGGGACTCGTGGTACACAACAAAAGTTGACGGTACGCGTGTCCCGACAGGCCAAGAGAACATAGCCATAGTCGTGCGTTTTGTCTGAGAAAAAATCTAACTATCCAAGGGCAGAATGGTGATGCTCATCGATTATGGTGGTGGTCAAGGTAACTAAAGTTGGGCTCAGTACAGACAAAATCTTGAGCGAAGTATGTGATGGGGCATCCCTCATGTCAGGAAAACATGGAAGGGTACAAAAACTTCAAGGAGAAACCATCCAGTGACATAATATGTCCATTGTTTCAATCACCAGCTTTATTTACTTGTCATTCATGCCATGTGTACAGAGGAGGCTGTTGAGGATTTTTTCTGTGTGTAGTCTTCTTTGCAAATTCTTCAAGAAGCCTACAATTGCTGTCCACTACAAGGTTGAAACATTTCAACGTCTTTTGGACCAACGCCGGACGTAACATTTAGCTACAGTGGTAGTCGTGCTGATGAAATACAAAGACATTTCCATATTACTGGAAGAAATGGAAAAAAACACAGGCCTGTGGAGCAGCTGTGCGCCTCGAGGCCACAGGGCTGATACGCATTATCAGGCCTTAGCTTTAGGTTTATTCGCAAACTTTTAGCACTACTACAGCCCTCAAACAGGAAGCTACAAGCCAAATATATGGACTTGTTCACTACTGTAACACTTGTGAACACTGCATCTGAGTGCATTGAGAAAATCAGCACAAACACAGAATTTACTGCATTATGGAAAACGTGCGCCCTAGCCACCAACAAAGCCACGACAGACACAGCCCCGTAGCCAAGCAGGAGAAGACATGTTATAAACAAAACATTTCAGGAATACAAACCAAGAAGCTGTTGGACAAAATCAAATAAATGAAAAAAGAGCTCCGGAGATTGCATTAGTGTCATAGACGCAGTACTAAGGGGCCACCCCCTGGAACCAGACCTTGGGGGGATGCTCGCTGGCGCATGCGGCCCGGTCGGGCACAGCCCGAAAAAAACAACATGGAGCTGCCACCCTGTGGACCCAACACTTGCAGGGATAGGCATCGGGGTCAGGTGCAATGCCAACCGGGTGGCAGGCACAGGCGGGGACCTGGGCGTGCTGACCCCTGGCAATGTAGACTGGTTCTAGGGACGTTAAATGTCACCTCTCTGGCGGGGAAGGAACCAGAGCTAGTGCAGGGGGTGGAACAGTACCAACTAGATATAGTTGGGCTCACCTCTATGCATAGCACTGGGTCTGGAACCAAACTCCTGGAGAGGGGCTGGACTCTTCCCTTTTCCATAGTTGCCCAGGGTGAGAGGCGCCGGGCAGATGTGGGGATTCTCACAAGCCCCCAGCTGAGCGCCGCTGTATTGGAGTTTTCCCCAGAGAACGAGAGGATCGCCTCTATGCGACTGCGAGTCGCCGAGGGGAAGGCTCTGACTGTTGTTTGTACTTATGTACTAAGAGGCAGCTCGGAGTAGACGGCCTTCTTAGATTCGCTGGGTGGGGTCCTGGAAAGGGCACCATCTAGGGACTCTAGGGACCATCTAGGGACTGTCTATAACAAACAGCATGTTCAAGCATAGGGAGGTTCACAGGGTCGGCGTCATGGGGGGGCATTCATGGGCCATGCCCCCCCCGATGAGTTATTGTGACCCCCTCCAGGCCCAGCTCGGTCACTTAGATTTTACTGCTCAAAAACATGAAAGGAACACTTTAAAAACACATCAGATCCCCATGGGGAAAAAAAATCATGCTGGATGTCTATACTGATATGGACTGGGTAATGTGTTAGGAACGAAAGGATGCCACATTCTTTGATAGAAATGAAAATTATCAACCTACAGAGGGCTGAATTCAAAGACACCCCGAAAATCTAAGTGAAAAAATGATGCGGCAGGCTAGTCCATTTTGCTGAAATTCCATTGCAGCAACTCAAAATGGTACTCAGTACTGTGTATTGCCCCCACGTGCTTGTATGCATCCCTGACAACGTCAGGGCATGCTCCTAATGAGACAACGGATGGTGTCCTGAGGTATCTCCTCCCAGATCTGGACGAGGGCATCACTGAGCTCCTGGACAGTCTGAGGTGCAACCTGGCAGCGTCAGACTGAAACAATGTCCCAGAGGTGTTCTATTGGATTTAGGTCAGGCGAGCGTGGGGGTCAATCAATGGTATCAATTCCTTCATCCTTTAGGAACTGCCTGCATACTCTCGCCACATGAGGCCGGGCATTGTCGTGCACCAGGAGGAACCCAGGACCCACTGCACCACCATAGGGTCTGACAATGGGTCCAAGGATTTCATTCCGATACCTTATGGCAGTCAGGGTGCCGTTGTCTAGCCTGTAGAGATCTGTGCGTCCCTCCATGGATATGCATCCCCAGACCATCACTGACCCACCACCAAACCGGTCATGATGACTGATGTTACAGGCAGCAGAACATTCTCCACGGCTTCTCCAGACCCTTTCACGTCTGTCACGTGCTCAGGGTGAACCTGCTCTGATCTGTGAAAAGCACAGTGCGCCATTGGCGGACCTGCCAATTCTGGTGTTCTATGGCAAATGCCAATCGAGCTCCACGGTGCCGGGCAGTGAGCACAGGGCCCACTAGAGGACGTTGTGTCCTCAGGCCACCCACATGAAGTCTGTTTCTGATTGTTTGATCAGAGACATTCACAGCTCTGGCAGTGCTCATCCTGTTCCTCCTTGCACAAAGAGGTTGATGGGTTAAGGACCTTCTACGGCCCTGTCCAGCTCTCCTAGAGTAACTGCCTGTCTCCTGGAATCTCCTCCATGCTCTTGAGACTGTGCTGGGAGACATAGCAAACCTTCTGGCAATGGCACGTATTGATGTGCCATCCTGGAGGAGTTGGACTGCCTGTGCAACCTCTGTAGGGTCCAGGTATCGCCTCATGCTACCAAGTGACACTGACCCTAGCCAAATGCAAAACTAGTAAAAAACAGTCAGAAAAGATGAGGGGGAAAATGTCAGTGGCCTCCACCTGGAAAACCATTCCTGTTTTGGGGATCGTCTCATTGTTGCCCCTCTAGTGCACCCGTTGTTAATTTCATTAACACCAAAGCAGCTGAAACTGATTAACAACCCCCTCTGCTACTTAACTGATCAGATCAATATCCCAGAAGTTTAATTGACTTGATGCAATACTCCGATTAAAAAGTGTTCCTTTAATATTTTTGAGCAGTGTATTTATATTGTATTAAAAGTGAAAACCTTTCTGCTCCTTGTTTTTGTAAAATGAAATATTAGCAAAAACATTTCCTTTTTTTATATAAACACCCACTGTCGTTTTTTTATATTACGTGTTATATATAATATTTATGTGAGCTCACATTTGGGGAAGATAGTTCATTGGTGTAGTGCTTGACCTATGACCTCAAACTAAGTGCGTGTACTGACTGAGCAAGTCGGATGGTGTTACTTGAGATCAAGCGATTTTCAGACTTATTTTAAGTGAAAAATGGATATCAGAAAAATAAAGGCCAAGTTGGTTCAGCTAGCATTTGAGCAGGACTTAACGTGAAAATGCACAACTGAGTGGAAAAACATTTTCTTAGGAGGTTCAGTAACAGAGCTCGCCATCTGCAACTGTTTTAAAGGTAAGCCATGTTCATTCACTTTGATGCTAGCCCTGGCTTTCTCGACTATTATGCAAAATATTGAATCATTTTGGGGTATTTCTGAACAGGGGCGAAGGCACGGATGGGCCTGGACGAGCACGAGCCCGACCAGATTGAGGCCAGGCCCATCCAATCACTGTGGGCTAAACTATTTCAAATATCAACATAACAAATCAAATGTACATTTTACATTTAAGAACATTGTTTATAGTTTCAAATCATAAACTGTGATCTAATTCGTTAATATCGCTCTTTTCCACGCCTTCTAAAGTGTACCAGTTTACTATTAGTGTATGAGATCGATATATGCTCCAAACAAAGGCAAAGCTTCGGCTAAATCCTTCGTAAATAAGCTACCTAGCATTGGTGTGTACAAGCCTGCTGGTTTAAGTTACTTTGAAGATGTGTGTGTGTGTGCTAATCACCAACTATTGGGCCAATGGGAAGTGATAGCTTTGTTACTTGTGTAGGTCTATCGATGTCTATATCATTCACGATTGGTTCGGTGAGAGAACGCTGTGTATCATGGCTACTTGATTGTGATTTGCTTCCCCTGCCTTACTGCTCAATTTGCTTCGGGTCCATTGACCTAGCATTTTGACGTGAAAATCTAAATTGCCAAAACCTCTAAAGTATGACTGTTTTATAAAATATTCAATGAACATATTGGTAGAGAAAGTAATTGTTTTTTTATTATATATCTGACTATCCATCCATCCATCCATTTTCCGCCGCTTATCCGGGGCCGGGTCGCGGTGGCAGCAGGCTCAGCAGGGTATTCCAGCCATCCCTATCCCCAGCAACGCTTTCCAGATCCTCCTGGAGG
>JAVQIZ010092205.1:0-11905 GCA_036023535.2 Galaxias brevipinnis
GCGCCCCCCCCCCCCCCCCTCTGGTTCATATGGCGCTATGTAAATGGTTGATTTAAGAGCTGATGTCTGAATGATCCCTGCCCGGGCCTCGCCTCGTTTGTCTTGGCGCCATTAGCTAAACTAAAGCATAGATAAATTGCCTGATTATGGGCCAATTAGTTTTAATTTAATAAATTTTTTTATTTTTGGAGTGGAAGAACAAAAAGACTTGTGGCTTTATCTGATGTGTTTTACAAATGTTCCAATGATGGCTTGTTTCATTTCATTTCTTCAGTCTCTCGTTTTACCTTCAGTGAATAAACCCACAAAAAAACACAAATTATCAAGAGTAAAAACATGAAAAACTTCAAATTACCATTGGGAGTGCACTTAATCAGTCACTACAGATGTGTTCTACTTTCCCCTTAAAGCAGAGGAAGAAGGCATCTGCTGGGCTGTCCCGGATGTCTAACAGTTTTAACCTTGCGACAGTTAGGCTAGTCAAACATCTGTTGATCTGTGTCAGTTTCTACCATCTATTCAAATGTCGTTTACACTGAAGTCATCTAAAATGTAGCCCTGCTTTGGTACCCATGGCGATGGAACACTAGCTATAAGTTATTTCACCATGGATGTACCTTTGTCAAGTAACGGAACCTTGTATTGTTGAAATATGCTTTTAATTCAAGTTAAATGTGTCATATAATAACACAAAACCTGTTCAAGCACTAGAAATGTCTCCTGTTTTAAAGCACGGTCATTGAATCTGTATGAGCTACTCTTGCAATACGACCTGGAAACTAAACTGTGGAAAAAGAAGTCTTAAGTTGTAAGTCATCTTAATCCAAGTCCCTTTCCTCACGAGACATGGGAACACACGCAGTGGGGGGTTTGAGTCTGGAGTCATCCAGCTTTCCCTTCAAGTCAGCACTCTGGTCTCTGACTGTGTTCTCTGAGCCACGTCTAGGCTCCAAAACACCAGACCAGGACAGGACTGGAGAAGCGGATGCTGTCTCATCGTCTCCATAAACAGAGAGGGCATCGTCCCCGACCACAGTGGAAAAGCCTTCAGAGACAGGGTAGCCTAGTCCCCCCCCCGATGTCTGTCAGGTTAACGTGGTGACATCCGAGACTCTTGAAGAGCTAGCTGGTGAAACTGAGTCCTATAGTAGGTGAATGGTTCCTGGAAGAGTATGGTTGAATAGCCTGGTTGTATATCTTCTGGAAGGGGAAAACGGAATTATTCATCCTTTATTTAAACAGGCTGTAACTGAGATACAATCTCTTTTTCAGGATGAATCTGTGTAAAAATGTATAATATCATTGATAAGAATAATGATTTGGATAGGTATTTTCTTAAGAAAATAGAGACTGAAGAAAAATAATTGAAATAACAACACAAATCATCCAATACATAAAAATCATATGAACAGTTTGTTTTGTTTGCACTGCGTTGGATGGAGAATGAAAAGAAGCAACAGAAAACAAAACCATGGTGTGGACTTACTGATTAGAGTTTGTGCAATCATCTCGTGGCAAACATATCAAAAACACCCCCTGCAGTTTCTGGGGAATACGATACAACGCCTGGTAATGAGGATTTCAGTCAAAGTGTGTCTCAAGGCTTCAATACGTTTATTAGTAGGAGGTTTATAGAGGAATGCCTTGGTGTCTGTGAAGTAGCTTGTTGGCAGACCATGTGGGGAAAGTCTGCCTGTCCTTTAGGCAGGAAATGGGCGATCATTAGGTAAGTGTTTTGGCTGACAAGCTGTTTTTACTTTGACAACAAATAAAGATGTTTCTGTGTAGTGAAGCTGTATATAGTAGCTTTGTCTCCCTCACTCTGTCTAACATGCCTATTGTATTTCTCTCTTCAGTGCCCATTTCTTAAAAACAAGACTGTTTCATCGTTCTCAAATTACAGGCACTCAAGCTACCATAAAACAGTGTGATTGAGATGATAGCAGAAGTCCTCTGCAACAGAGGGACCCAAACATTGACTGAGGACGAAGAACACCAAACGCTCGAGGGAGATATTCATGGTCTGTTCATGACTCAGACAGTGTTGTTATATGTTATGTATACACATGACAGAAGGTATTTTGAGAGTGGCGGTTTTCATAGTTTCAGCTCTCACAGAACCTGTAATCTCTTACTCAAACCAACACACAAAAGTCCAGTGAAAACAGTGAAAAAAAAACATGGAAAATGGGAATAGAATTAAAAAAAATAAGTCAAGTGGAAAACCGAGAGATGTTTGTAATGTCACCAAAATTCCCACCTGGTGTAACGGGACCACAGTTATTCACCCTGTTCATTCCCGTGCCATTAGAAACACTGCACCAGCAGCACAGGTAAACACACTCAACAAAGCCACTTGTTAAAGTGCCGGCCTCTAATTCAACCTCTTGGCCCAATAGTACAATTTTTTTTCTGCTAGAGCTAAAGGCCAGCGCACAGGGCATGGATTCATGAAAAACCTTATTTCTGTACAACCAATTTGGTTCATTATAGCCCATTTTCTCAAGCTACAGACCAAGAGAGCACAAAAGCCATTCTGTGCTCTGGGGCTTGGAGTGTGCGACCGTGGAGGCTATGGGGTATTAACCAAACCTAGTTCAAGTACTGTAGCCTTGTACATACAACTACACAATTGGTAATTTGTATTAACAAAACCTAGTGCAAATTCTGTAGTTTTTTTTACAGTATTATTCATTTGCATTAATTAGATGATTATATTGCCCCTTTCGGATGCATACTTCCAACACAGAGGGGGACAAGAGCCATTACATACGTATTCTAAATAAACATACAACTATAAAATGCAGGGAGAGTGAGCAAGGAAAAATTGCTTGTTAGGTAGTGCATTCACTTTGTGTAACTCGTCAGGATTAAGCTCATTATAAAAACTGTAGGTCACTGTTACTTCCACCGCTTTCATTCCAACTGAATAAGTCCATATTTGATTTTTGAAATGTGGGCAATGCAACTAGTGGGGATAGACAACTCAATAACCTGGTACTAAAGTTGGTACAGCTAGAAATAAACTTAAAAGGAACACATTTTTTTTTATGGTTTGACAACATTGGACCAGTCTGACAAAATTCAGATCGTCGAGTGTTCAGAAGACCATCATAACTGATAATGTTATTCAAACTGAATGACATATTGTCAAGTTTGCAACACTGATTTATGAGAAGTCTATGATTCAAGGGGAAAGGCCCATCCACACCTCTTCTCATTTAATCTAAATTCAGTCAAATTTAGTTCTTTACAACCAAATAATGGTTACGAATCTTAACACAAATTAATTACATTTAATTGATTCACGTTTCTAGTGTAGAGTCTTTACACATAGGCATCCTTGAGATGGACACGAAGGGCCGTGCTACCATCAGTTATACTTTGGCGCCCTCTGGTGGTTCTTTGGTAGAAATGCAGTCCAGCAATCACGAAGAGGGAAGCATAGTACTTTTGCATCCCAGCACTAAACTGAACTAAAATGTGCTAGCATGGTTACTTGTAGTTGCAGTGTGAACGCGAATAATCGATACCAAACACATTGTATTCACAGAGCTATGAACTGTGGTGTGAACAGCCAAAAGTGTTAAGGTTAACTAAAATTAATTTAAGAAACAGGTCTGGTGGGGCACTTTTTTGGTGCATCGAGGCATCCATTACTAACTCAGGTCTTAAGTTAAAATATTCCCCCTGCTGACCAACTTGAAATCACAACGTAGACGGTCAAAAACAAACATTCAAAACAAGATTGGAGCCAAATCAGCATCTTTATTTTACAAACAAACGCATTATTCTATTGACATGTCGTTGTATCATAAAAAAGCAATTTACAAGCTTAAGAACCAAAATAAAGTAGCACAGAATGATTATGAGTAAAATATATAATTTGAATAAATATATCTTATTTCATGCTATAAAATAAAAATTCATAAATGGCAAGTTAATAGATACAATGTCAGCTCTAGCTAGCTTTATTTACTTCATAGTCATAGAAAAAAAACAGTAGAGTTCTGAGGTTCACAGTTGGGTTGTGAGGTTGTGTGTAAAAGTGGACAAACGGGAGATAAACAGACTTCATGCCTTCATGGTGTTAATGTACAGACGGCCCCATGTCTCCCCCCTCTATTCCTCAGGCCTAAGCCCTGTGCTTGTCACGTGCATGCAGAGAAGGATAACGACAAACGTGGGCTCAGTGAAAACCCGCTGAGGCAGTGTGTTTGGGGAACCACCGACTTAAGGACTTGTTTCCCCCACCTGAAGAGAAATGCACATTTTTGTAGTTTTGTTGTTTTTTTTTGGGGTAACCATGGCCATATGCAGTACGGCCATAGTGACCCAGTCTACAACACTGTACCCAGAGTTCTAATCTTTCTTTGTAATGATTCACATCACCGAATACATAAGTGCCTGAGACCAGAAAAAGTAGAGACAAGGGGGTGGGCCTAGTGGGTAGGACTGCTACCTGGTGACCAAAAGGTCATGAGTTCAAATCCCACCAGCAAAGCATGCATGTGTAATCTCGTTTGAAGTCGCTTTGGATAAAAGCCTCTGTTAACTGACAAAAATGTGAGTTTCATAAAGAACAATTACAGGATGATTGGATTTAAAGGTAGAATCAGCAATGCGCTGGTAAGCAAAGACAACGAGCTGACTGGATGACACATGTCCTCTAACCTTCGACGTCATTTGATGACAAGGCCAATCAACTAACAAGTGCCTGGAGCAGACAGAATTCTGTCTGGAGGAATCACATTGCTGAATCTACCTTTGTCGCTGACCATGACTTTCTGTGTGACCCTGACCAACTAGACTTTCAGTCTCAGTGTATGAGGAGGGACGGGATCTTTCCATTTCCACCATGAAAGCAAGACAAGTTTCTCCTAACAATGGCTTAGACAGCCCCCCCCAAATATATCCCTTTCTTTGTTTGACACAGATGAAGGTATGACTTTGAAACTGTGCCATTGAGTAGTTTCTGTTGGTGACACTATCAGTGACATATGCTCAGTTCAGAAAAATACAGATGGTCAGTTGTTTTTGGATGTGTTCTTAGAAGACCAGGCAGCAGCACTAGTTCCATCTAAGGAATAGTTCAACTGATTTATAGTTTCACAGAAGAACAAAAACAAATCCTGATCCTATTTCAATTAAACAGCTCCCTGACATTCAGTTTTTATTTTAAATGACAAGCACAGATAAAATCAGGCTCCATGATACCAATACACTGCCCTTATTAATAAGGTTATTGCTTTTGTATAACATACACAGTGGAGAGAAAAATCGACAGAAAAGCTATATGGAAGACTTCAAAAGATTTTTCTTAGTCTGTATCAGTGTTCGTAAACTACCTGAAGTGAGTGAAGTAATTTTCTTTTATCAAAAAAAGTTAATAGGACGAGCTGCTAATTTGAAAAGTAGTCCAACAGCATCGCCCTGTAAACACCGCCTTTTGATTACTTCCGGCCCATAAAGCCTTTTATGCTTCTCTTCCGAGGTTTGGAAACAAAGTGTAGAATGTAAGTATATGTCAGGTTCAGGTGGCAGGTGGATATTGTGATATTAGTAACTATAGTTTAAAAAAAGAAAATCTTTTTTTTTTCTCTACACAAATTAACCCTCCATTCCCCTATAATGTTATATTTATATATATATATAGATAGATATATAGATAGATATATCTATCTATCTATCTATATATATATATAGATATAGATATATTTATATATAGATATATATTTATTTTTGTTCAGATAAAAATCAATAAATAACCTGACCAGTCTAATAAAAGCACCATTTGAGAATAAAAGGTCCCCGATTAAAAAACAACAAACAAAAAAGAAAAAAAAGGTCAGAGAAGTAATTGAGACTATTACAGCGGAGTGCCTTCTGGGTGACTGGGACGGTAATTATTTACCCAGGCACGCATGCCAGATGAGACAAATATGAATTCATATTGAATTACAAAAATATCTATTGGCATTTCTATACAATTTTGAAGAGAAGTTTGGAGCTATTTTTTTGGTTCCAGGGATAGCTCAGCCTTATTCGCTCCATACATGATCAATAGAGAAATGACTCACTCTCACGCAGCTGTTCCCCTTGTCAGATATACTAGAAGGGGGAGAGGTTAGAGGAAAAGGAGAGGTTAAAAAAAAGGTCTAATCCTTTTAATTGGACATTTAAAGGTATAATTCCTTGGATTGTCCTCTGGGTTAGAAGCAAAAAAAATGCAGCTATACATGCGAAGGAAATGAGCTGGAACTCGGGAGACAAATTGCTGCAATGATTCATTTGATTGTGATTAGACGCAAACATAGTGTGATCTCATCACCTTTTCACCCACGTTTTTTATGTTATGAAAATAAAACCTGTTGAAAATGGATAGTGATAGTGACATGATATAATCTTTTCATCTTTTTTTTTTTCTTTTTTCAATCAAGCAAATCTCAATTTACAATTGAATGTCGTTCTTCAACAAAGTGATATTTCTTGTGGCAAGGCACTAAGTTTTGGGTGCCACTTATAAAAAAAAAACTAAAAAAAAACTAAATCATTCTACCTTCTGTATAGCATGGTCTCTTTAGAAGTACCACATATTGCACAGGTTATGGCTTCGTTTACTAGGTATGCCGCTTGCAGTGATCAGAGCATACAGAGGACTCTCATGGATGAGATCGGGACATTACCAAAATTCAGGTGACCCATTTCTTCAGGTCTGTGTCCAAATCAGTCTTACTGTCAGCACTCCCTTCGCTCTCTTTGGAGGTTTCTTTGCTACGCCTGTTTCTTTTGTGAAGTCTTTGGTTTGAACTCTTGGCACAATCATATTTTCTTTTGTAGTCTGTACCTTTAAATACTATCATAATAGTAGGTGAAAATTCGATAGTTCAATTACGTTAAAATTTCCAAATGTTGTTTTGCGCAGATTGACAGAGATTTCCTAAGACTATCCAGAGACAGAGACCTTGATCAGGTCACTTCTGATGTGAAAACCTGTACAGTACTCAACCATACATATAGTAAGAGCACAAAATACCAATTCAACATTGAAAGCATTCAAAAACAATTATGAATATCACGTGACTGACAATGGATGATAACAATAAAAAGAAGAAAATTCACCCCCCAAAAAAAATATTGATTTGAACAAAATTCACAAAATCTTGAGTTGAGACCTTAAGTTGTAAACTACCTGTCCATTCTGTCGGTTGAACCTGGAAAATGTGTGACTGTTGTAGTGAGTAATGAATGGGAAATGAATGCCCCGGTAAACTAACATTAGAGGGTTATTATGTAAACCACAAGAACACCCTAAACCACAAAGAACACGAAAGAAATGACCAAAGAAATGAAGAGGTGAAAAAAAAAGTGTGAATTACAGCAAACTAATGAAACTGTACTGAAAATACAAATCATTCAGACAAGGTCTGAATACAAAAAAAAAGACTTAGAGATTTGGAGAAAACATTCTTAAAAGGCATCAAACCTAAATGGCATGTAAGAAAACATACTATGGGACATAGTCAAAGAGCCACTCAAAAAAAAGACATAACCATAAAACAAAAAAACAGAAACAGACAAGTGCTTTTACCTACCAATACTAATAATAAGATGAAAATATGTATTGTTTGTGTTGGCGATTTAAACAAACTTGGTGGTTAAATCATGGTATAAAAATAGCATATATGTCTTGGTAGAAGGGTCATGGATCCAATTACAATGTCCTCAGTCACACACGTCTGAAGTAGGCCTCACTAAGAATGACACACTGCTCTGTTAAAACAAATGAGGTGGCAGTTTGTGTTTCAGTTGAACAGAACAATGGAGAAGACGGACGTTCACGCCTTTAGAAATGACAGCATGTCACTGTACCACCACTCCACTAGCAAACTGCACCAATACTTTGGATCATAATCTACTGATACACGTCTTCATCGTTAACTCCTTACGGGTTTTACACGGTTTACAATTACTGTCAACTCTCCCGATAGGTCAAACAGATCAAAGTTTGATCCTCCTACTAAGACAGGAATACATAAACGAATTGACGAATGCACCAAAATTGAATACAAAACAGAATTGAATACAAAACAGAACTAATAATCTCTCTAAAAACTATCGCAAAATGGCTGAGGATCTTTTTTTTTTTTTGTTCTTTCCGCTTGCATATTCTCAGCCTGCTGCTGAAGTGCTGCAGGGATCCAGAGCTGTGCTGAGATAATAAGGGGCTCTCTGGCTCCAACACATACGCTGACAGGCTGAGCACGAAGCTAGGCCACTCCAGCTCGCAGGCAAGAACATAAACAGTCGCACATGAAACGGTTTGGTATTCAAAAAGAAAAAGGAAAAAAAAAAAGGGCCATGAAAACGCAGCCGAGATGGGAGACGCTGAATGGCTTGCCTGTGTTTGAGAAGACCTCCAAGCCATCACGTGGATACAGTTAAACAGCCTCTACTGTACAACACCCACTGGTTGACTAAACGTAGTCTCAGGCGTTGATCATAGGACTGCTGTCATGGTCTTGGATTAAGCCGGGGGGGCATGATAAAATACGGAGAATTACTGTTAAAATAAAGGAACTTGTTCACAAGATTTGATGCTCTACGAGAGTCCCTGAAACTGTTACGAAGCAGTGGAGAACACACTCAACAAACCTTGTTAAGACAGTGAAAAAAAACATACCTTAATATCGAAACCTTTGTTCTCATATTCAATGTTTTAACTTTGCTGTCACCCAACACAAAGAAACCTTTTTTTTCTTAAATCACCTTAACAAACTGCAGCACCTTGTATGACCAACGCTTTAGTCCTGGCTGTGGACAATAAAAAAAAACAAATAAAAAAAAACAAACACATTTCACCAGGTCGTCCATAAACTGTTACAATCAGCAAGGAATATTTCACTTAGTGTCAAGGCTTTGTGTTCAGAGGATCTTCGTGGTTTGGCAATGAAATACAAACATCCTAAAAAACTAAATGGTTACTGCACTGAGAACGGACAGAGAACGCTTGGATAGGTTCTGGGCGATGAGGTAGAATTCCCTGGCGGGTAGAATTCCATTGGAGTTAGAATACTGTCACTGTTATGAGTATGTAGTTGTGTTATGAGGTATTAAGCGGATATGTCACACGAAGCTTTGCACTGGCAGAAAAATCATTCCTTGTGGGCGATTGACCTCTCTTTGGCCACATGTGCAAAAACAGACAGGTCAGGTTAAAAGGTGACATGACAAGCGTCTTACCAGAGCGTTCACATTATCAATTATTGCAACATGCCTATATAACTCTGTAAATATGTTTAAAAAACATGGAAAAATTAAAAAAAGGAAACAAAATGAAAAGGGGCCTTGATTATTGTGACCACTTCAGTATAATTTTAAGTTGCCGATCCCTTCCCTTTGAAAAAATCCTTTCTTTTAAAAAGCACCCTTTTCCTTACTGCATCCAATTCGACTTTAACAAAACTGACAGGCAGAAAACCTGCACACCCAGTAGGCTCAAAGCCAGAGGGAGCCATTTTTAAAAAGTAGAAGAGAAGGAAAAAAAAATTTCCTTTAGCTCTAAAAATGTGACTTAACTCTTCCACAAAACCCCACCAGGTGTCTAATAATCACACCTGGAAGTATCTGCTTCCTCCGGACTGCACTTTGACCCCTCCTCCTCCATGTCATCCACCGCCGCCATCTCCTCCTGGCCGAGTGGCTCGAACGCTGTCCCGTCGGGGCCTTCCTCGGCCTCCCTCTGACCTGAGCTCCCTTCCGTGGGCTCGGGAGAGTCCACGTGATTGCTGCTCTCCGAGGCGCCCATGTGCTTCTTCCTCAGGTGCTGGTTGAGCGTGCCCTGGAAGGGGAAGCACTTGCCACAGATCTGGCAGTGGAAGGGCTTGTTGTCCGTGTGGCCGCGGATGTGGTACTCCAGCTGGTCCTTCCGGGTGTACTTCTTGCCGCAGAACTTGCAGACGAAGGGTGTGATGCCCATGTGCAGGCGCATGTGGCGGTCCAGGCTGCCCTTCTGATTGAACGACTTGCCGCAGTAGATGCAGACCAGGCGCTCGTTGTAGGGGTACCACTGGCTGCGCAGGCTCCGCTCGCGCACGTCGTTCTCCAGGCCGCCCCCTCCGCCCGGAGCCGCCTCGCCGCCGTCCGAGCCCGGCCTGACGTCCGGCGCGATGGCCACCGGCCGCTTGGGCCGCGCCCGCCCGCCTCGGAACCCGCTGAGTATGGAGCGGGAGGGGCTGGAGCCGGCCAAGCTGACGAAGCACGGTGAGGACAGGCCCGAGTAGGAGTAGCCCGTAGCCTGGATGACGGGGCCGTAGGAGCCCACGCTGACCGCCAGCACCTGCTCCCCGTCCACCAGCTCCGTGTGGTAGCCGTCGTCGCCCGCCGACGAGCTGTCCGAGTACGTGGGCCTCTCCGTCCTCTCCACCTTCACGTGCACGTCCGTCACCATGCCGTCCTTGCCGATCAGCTCCACCTGCTCCGTCTCGCCCTCGGCGGGCGCCTCCAGCTCTGACACGCCGTCGCTGCTGCCACGGTCCGACTGCGCCTCCTCCAGCTGCTGCTGCTGAGCCTGCAGGAGGCGCACGCGGCCCAGCCCACCGCCGGCCTTCTGCTCGGCGCGGGACTCGGCGCTCTGCCTGGAGTAGTACGGGGGGGAGATCTGCGTGGGGTTGACAAAGAGGCCGCTGTCTTTGACGCCGTTGTGGCCGCCCTGGGAGCTCTCCTTCTCGGGGCTGCAGTCGCCGCCGTCGCCGCCGCAGACGGGCAGGGTGATCTTGGCGTGGATGCCCTCCAGGATCTGGGTGCACTTGTCGATGATGGTCTGCATCTGGAGGAAGCTGGCGGCTGTCAGGAAGCTAACCACGTCCTTGAGCTGCAGGGCCATGTGGCCTGTGTAGCAGAAGGCCAAGAGGCGCTCGAACACCTGGGGGTTTTTGATGACGGAGATGGAGAGGCCGCTCATGGTGCCCAGGGAGGAATGGTCGCGGAAGTACGGCGAGCTGGCGGCCAGCACGGCCTTGTGGGCTCGGAAGGGCTGCCCCTGGACGTGGACCACGATGTCGCACAGCTTCCCCTGCAGACGCAGCTCGTTGAGCTGGTGGAGGACTGCGCTGCTGAACTCGGGCACGTCAAACTCGATGTAGGCGCTGCCGTCCTCCATAGCTCTGATGTGTCTCTCCAGGTTGTCGACAGCCTAGAGGAAAAGGATTCAGATTAGAGAAGAGACAACAACAGGAAAAGAGGAGTAGAAAGAGTCATGGATACAGTGCAGCTATGGTAATATTAGCCTGCAAACAGAGGCTAGGACCACCTACATTGGAGTTATGAGCCTAGTCTCAAATGAACGTTCTGTGTGAACGTATAGGCAAACAGGCTTGGGCTAGAGTATACAAATGAGCCAGAGAAACGTATGCCAGAAATAGAGGCAGGCCAACCCAAGAGTACCTTCCAGCCAACATAGCACTTCAGATTCACACAGGCCAGAGAAAATAGTGTATGATTTCGAACGCGTCCAGTGCCAACTGCCTCCTCATTCTTTGGCAGGCCGACGTGCAACACCGGACATCCATTTGTCTTCTCTGAAAAAGCACTCTCCTATGGAGGCTTTTTAAAAGGGGGGTGAGGGAGTGGGTGTTAGAAAATGACACACCGGACTTATGTGACTGTATAATAAGGCAGGCCATGTGACGGACTGTAGGCCTACGTTCAGGTTTTTATTACAACTGGTTTGGCTCAGGACAATCTTTCTGACCAGGCTATTCCCATATGGGAACAAGTGCAGAAAAAATATAACTGTCTAAACTTGGAATCAGATCCACCAGCTGGGCATTTTCACATGGAATGACCGTAGGGAGACCAGCAGCGGGGGGGGGGGGGGGGGGGGGGGGGGGGGGGGGGGGGGGGG
>JAVQIZ010092241.1:0-65684 GCA_036023535.2 Galaxias brevipinnis
TATACCATTAAAACCTTTATTTTGACTGCACCCAGTCTGTGATGTAATTTTTACCCACTCGTCCACATACAATGCGAAAACAGATATTTGGGCAGCGTGTGCTTCCTTCCATAGCTGTATTTTCCAGAGCTGTGAAGAAGAAAGGAAGAGGGAAAAAAACAGGACCCACCATTAACCATGAACGAGTAGGGCATAAAGGATTCAACCCCAGCGGAACTGCCCTGCTAGAGTGTGGAGTCTGCCATCTGCAAAAGCATACAAAAGAAATAAATCAGTGAACCACTCATCCGTGTTGTATAATCGATGTCATCTTTTTAAAGGCAAACACTAAGTGGTCTAATGCACCCGCCCCGTGTGGTTGCTTCCTAATGCAGTGTTCTGGCCCTGTTGAGCTGGAGTTCCAGTATGGTGTTACAGAGCTGGTGTTGTCTTGCCAGGCTCAGACTTAAAGGAGCAGCTGTGGCCCCATAGTCCTCCATCTCCAGACGCACCCACAGACACTACACATACAAATACAAAAAGACACATAACACTGTTTTCACATAACGTTTCCTCATGTTTTCACAAGAATATATTTTCTTAGAACAGTGACTATAAACTATATCAAAAGAACCAAGAACCATAAAAATTATAACTGTTTTAATCTTTACTTGATTAAGTTTTTGCAGTCCTATATCCCTATCATTCCCACTGAAATTGTGGCTAAATCCACCTGTTGCACAATAAAACAGACATTCAGTTTTCGATTTAAGGTTGGGTAATAAGACTGTTGTCTCAACAATATGATGTGTGGGGCTTAGGCTGGAATGTATGGTATTTACCTTATGGGCCCCTGTTGTATTTGAGTCAGTTGTAACTCCTCCCCTTTCCTGCAGCAGAACATGGAAGGCCAGGAGGGTTTAGAATTGGAAGGAATCAGGCATACAGCGTTCCTGGCCATCCCTAGGATAAATACAGTGACACCATAATGACAGGAGCGATCAGCCAGCGCATCTTGTCATAACATGCTTTAAGAGTTTCAACAGTGAAGAGAGGAGGTGATGGGTACAACTGTTCTTAAATAAGGGCATTGCTTTGTGTGTGTGACAACAATGCAACAATTTGCCTAAATGGTTAGTGGTTGAAATGTTTTGCCTAATGCTTACGTCTATATCAACAGAAGCATGTGCTAGATAACTAATGTACTGTAATAGATTTGAAGAACGTTGACTTCATAAAACTAGTAGGGATGAAGAATTTCATGGTTTTGTTTAATTAGAGAAATTTCTGTATGGTTTGCAAATAAAATACTGTCTTGAAGCTCGGCTCCCCATTTATACTTACTATCATAAAAACGGTTTGTCATTATTGTATTGTTGAATGGAATCCACAGTTACAGTGAAAACACAAGTGACTTGTAAAATTGAAATAAGCATTTAAGAAGAAGGGGATTGAGAGGACACTACAAGATACAGAAACAAAAAAAGTCTTTTGAACTTCTCAGTAGTCCATGTTCAGATGCAAAAATTATAACTGAGACGTCACAACATAGTCTGTATAAATGAGTAGACCGACCCATTGAGCCATCTTAACTTCAAACATCCTCTTCAAATATAACTTTTACCATTTATGTCAGAGGTTAAATGTTGTGCAAAGTAAACAATAGCCATTTTCAACCACTTACAGCGATGCAAAGCATACACACCTGCCAAACAAACATTGAGGTTTTCCCCAGATTTTATTATTTCTGAGCTTAAGTCCTTATGCATGGTTAGGGTCTCTAACATACAAGCCCTTCTTTATCCTAACTTTCTGGTTATGCTTGACAATCAACAAGGCGCATCGTTAGTTTGTTTGCATGAGAAATAGCAGTCAAATTATACAGTACAGAAAAATATTCAGTTTTTATTAGTGTTTTATTAGTGTCTAAGAATGCTTTTCACATTTCAGTCTGCTGTAGACACCGTGGTGGTGACACTTAAATGTTGCAACACTTGTATTACGTTTCACTGAACCAGTATTAGTAAGAAAGAGGTGAAATATTTTAACCTTTTAAAATGTTAATGATCCAAACAGGCACAACCTCTATGATTCTTTACTTACTCATAGAACGACAGGGTAAGGAGCTTGACCAGTATTTTAATTGCCAAAATGTTTTACTTAGTTTTATTTGGTTTCATTGGTTATTATTTTATTTATAAATTCTTGTTTTTGTTAACAAAAAAGTAAAAGAACAATCAATTTTTATTACTCTGCCACAGTCTTATTTGTTCATTTGTCATTTGTGGTTTTTTATTCCACTTTTACTTGTATAATTGTGTGGTTGTTAAGTCACCTTGTAAAAGGTTTAGTTCGTTTTTAAGGTTGCATGTTATAAATGCCACATCAGTAAATGCAAGAGCCCTTTATTTTTATGGGGTATCTTTCAGAGTAAAATGTCTTTCTCTAGAACTTGTATCATTTATAATGGCCTGTTGCTGGTAAATAATATTGTATGAAAACAGAGCATTACATTGCTCATGTCGCCATCAAGTATTAAATGTGTACCATATGTTTTGTTCCATGAAGTGAAATTCCTTTCATAGTAAGTGGCTTAATGGTCAGGAACTCAAACAGGTTGGTGATGGCCCAAATGCTGTATACTAACAAGGAAACAGCAAAACTTCATCACTAAACAACACTAACCCAACACTAACAACAAACTAAAGCCCCCAAAACACTAAAGAGGGAAGACAGGAGACGAGGTAAAGTAAACTGCTCCAAGCGGAGTCTGGCATCATTATTTAGACTTGGGCAAGCTACAAACATGGGAATCCAAAACAAGCACAATGACCAAACACAGAACAAAGGAAAACGGGAACTTAAATACACTGGCAAAAGGCACAGGGGAAAGTGATGAAACTAATAATTGGCCAGTAGGAAACAAGGTCCAGATGATATCTATTAAACATAATTAAACCCACAAGGGTGCAAAAGATTCATTTCTGAGGGTGAAGGGCACTCTGAAGGTCGGAACCCCTTCAGGACGGTGTCATTAATTGTATTGAATAGCACAAAAAAAAAGTATCCGTAGTTGTTGATTTTGAAAAGATCAGCCTCTGTGGTCGTGGCATCACACATGTTAGAAGGACCCTTGAATGTCCTCTGGTACACTAAAATTCAATCATATCTCTAGTTAATCTTTTAAGATAGGAAGTGGCCCTTAGCAACCAACACCACCCCTAAATTATATGTCTGGATATCATTACAGATTTTATGAGACACCATTTCTGCCGCAATGCACAATCGCCAACAACAAAAGTCGTGTATAGTTGCTACATGTCAGCTACAAACACAAAGAGTTCAGACAATTAAATTGGAGCTAATTACAGCCTGCACAATCTCGGATCAAAACTCAGATTTGTAAAGCAGAATAACACAAAAGATAGTGCACTTTAAAATCACAACATGATCTGAGAGAATACAAAAACAACATCCAGACAGCAGATGTGAAAAATCTCTGCAATAAAGTTTTTTTATTGATCTCTTTTCATATGTTAAAAATCTTTCAGAACCTTTATGTAAACCTATGTAGAAGTAGGGGAGACGGGTTTGGTTGTAACACCACCGATTCCACCAATTAGGGATAAGATAGTGTTTAAGAACTTCTTCCCTGATCCCACATGGTGGTTGTCAAGGTTGGAAAAAAGCGTATGAGATTATATGGAGAAAAAACTGATTTTGAGGTAATAAAGTCATTTGACCAAGACTATATTTTGCTTTGTACTTATAACATTGCAGGTAAATTCCATAAGAATTATATTAGATTCAATTGCAGTTTTTTCGACAACATGCATTTTTCCCCTGCTAATTTCAAACCACTATGTTAATACGGCTAGAAAAGCATAAACTGACAGGGGTGGGGTGGGTAATAACTTATCTTTAAAAAGGATTCTGGGACCTCAGACAACAAAAATGTTTGTGTTCCTTTATAAATTGGCAACCCTAAGCCAATGGAAGTGTGGGTAAAACGTGCCCTTTGTGGTCACCAATCCTGCACTCATGGTTACCAGCATTCATTTGTCACCATTGTGACTGATTAAGAATGTACACACATAGACACACGTGCACTCACAGAAAGACTTGACCAACATTTTCTTTACACAGGTATATTTTAGTAGAATGTTCATTAACATACATGCGGTTAAATAAGTTGATTCCTGTAGACTAAATTCTACACACACACATACACACACTTTTTGAGGCACATTGCATGGTGTTGCCCCTGTTTTAGCTTGTTATGATTTCTTGTTAAAACTTACCCCAGCATGTGTTACAACCTACCCCAGTTGTGGGGTAAGTTGTAACAAAGAAACAGCAGGCATTTCGCATCAACTCACAAGGTCTGTGATATTCATTGGTTTAAATTGGTGTCATTTGTTGTAAACAAATGTGGGTACTTTGAGGACTCTACCTAAAAAAATCTGTGAGTTACAGGTGCTGAAGCAAAAAGTGTTACACCCATACCCCGTCTCCCCTACTATACATATTTTTGGGAAATTGGAAAAAGTGTATTTTTGGTATACTGTGTTTCCTTTTGATATGGTCAAACTGATGGCAAAACAATTTTTCTTCAATGAAATAGTTTGAAATAGTCTCATTTACACATTTTGGTATACTGACGATCTATAATTTTGCAATCCCTATTGTGTTTCCTATCTTTAAGCTGTGACTACAAAAACAGTGAGCGCCCTACGAGTCGTTCCAAAATGTGGCTTCTCTAGCACGCCATGGTTTTCACAGTTCACCCTGTGGCAATACCCTTATAATAACAGTCCAGAACTGCTCATTCACAGCCAGAATATCAGTTAAAAAAGTTGTGTACCTGGATTGTGTGTTGTTAGTTTGTGTGTGTGTGTGTGTGTGTGTGTGTGTGTGTGTGTGTGTGTGTATGAATGTTCACCATTTTATGTGTTTGTGTAATTACTACTTCTTGACAGTGCTTGGAGCTTTGAGGCTCTTCCTACCCCATTTCATCTGTGCACCCCTGACATTTTTCTGTAGTATTAGAGGGTTAAACCTGTAAGCCTTTAAGAGAAAGATCTCAAAGAACATCCACATATTTTACATTTAACACAATAGTTCTGGGCAGGCAAAAACAGGCAGCCCCCTCAACTATCTCTCAGGCCAAACATGCAAATAAATGTGACGTTTTAACATGGCAATTGCAGACCAGTAGTGGAACAGACCAGCCTGATGCTGTTCTCTCTCATCCTATGCCTCTCCATCAATAGAATTACAAAGTAAATGGCTTGGCGTATACAGTAGTTTAAACCAAATTTGTAGTGAAAGTAAGTAGGCACCTTATTTTGATTAGTGAGTTCTGCTGAATTTGCTGTAAACCTAACCCAACATTAAAGCCCTGGAATAAAACATTTTACATGCAACTAATGAGAACCATGTGCCACTGAAGTCCTCGGTTTTGTTTGTGAAGCTTCAGGCAGCAATTCATTAAAACACTGGTGGGTGGAACGAAACTTTGTTGGCAGAAAGGGAGGAAGGGACAGTGATTCTTCAATATTTCTGCCTGGCGCTCGTTGGGTTGTTGTCATTTTTGTTTGATAATCCAGGTCAGTGTCTAGGTTTAGGAGTGGTAGTACAGTAGTAGTTGTAGTAGTAGTAGTGGCAGCAAAAGTAATAGTAGTAGTAGTAGTAGCCGTAGTAGTAGTAGTAGTAGTAGTACTAATAGCATTATTATTATTATCTGCATTATTATCACTATTATCACTTGTATTATTATGTGAACAAACGTCATTGTTTGAAATAAAGTGCTTTGAAAACAAGAATATAGATAATAGAAAATGTGGTTATTTGAACTTACATTTAATCATTTGTATAGAAAAGATTACAGTATAATTGTTTGAGGAATTACAATTAGCATGACTGATATTTCTTTGTTAACATTTAAAAAAATCTCACGTACCCCCTGCAGTACCCCAACGTACCCATAGAGGTACGCGTACCCCCATTTGAGAACCACTGCTCTAAGTGTTTCTCATCCTCCTCAGACTGCTCGACCATAAAGACAAACCATCACAGTAAGATAATTACAGGGACTGGAGACTGTAAAAAAAAAGGGGCCTCCTACATACGCAGGTTTAAGGAGGGAGAGGACCAGCCTTTGTATATAAGGGCTTTCTCCAAGACAGCAGAGGCAACAAGATCATTGACACACTCCTACATACTTTGATAGCAGGTGAGGGAAGAGACAAATGAATTTTTAGCTGATGCCGGATGTTTTTTGCATATTGTGTTAGCACCACCTTAGGTGTGTCAGGCACACAACTGTAACGGATGTATGTAATGGATGTATAGACTTAGTACATATTATTTAAAAAATGTGTGTGTATAATATATATAATTTTCTTATTTCGCTAAATCTTTTTTTGTTCTGCAGCTTTACGACTCAAGAGACAATGGCAGGTAAGTAAAGTTCAGCTATTTCTCTAGTGTGTTTGTCTTAACTATTAATGCTAAGAACAATACACTATCCCTGCTAAATACATACATGTATTTACTATAATTGGACAATTGTTTGCAAACAAAATAATTTCCAGTGATATTAGTTTATTCTGTTTACCACTGATGACAACTAATTGCCTGTGCTTTACAGATGCAAGCTTTAAGAAAGTGTTTTTGGACACCCACAATGAATACAGACAAAAACATAGCACTGCTCCACTTAAACTTAGTGATGACCTGAATGCCACGGCTCAAAAATGGGCCGACTACCTGTTGACAATCAACACAATGCAGCACAGCGATACCAAAAATGGAGAGAACATCCACTATGGCTGGAGCTCGACACCTAAGAAGTTGACAGGTATATCATTATGCTGTTTCCAACCAATTGCAGAAAATGCAAGTTTGATAATGCAGTGGTGTTGGCTGGGGGTGTTTTGGGAGCAGTCCTATGAAACTAAATTGGTACGTACCTTTTGTAGTGCATATCGTTATTTGTAGGGTTTATATTGGTACATGTGTTTCAGGCAAAGAGCCAGTAGACAATTGGTACAGTGAGATCAAAGACTACAGCTGGAGCCAGCCTGGATTCAGTGGCAACACTGGTAACTCATTAACACTACACTACACCACACATTGTCAAATATAGCTTGCATCCCCAAACCAAACTATGGAACATGACATGAAGAGTTTCTAAAATACTTTTTTGTGTTTCTGTGTTTTCTGTGTGTGTGTGTGTGTGTGTGTGTGTGTGTGTGTGTGTCTGTGTGTCCTGCCCTCCAGGCCATTTCACCCAGGTAGTGTGGAAAGACAGTACCGAAGTGGGTGTAGGCCTGGCAACTGATGGCAACACTGTGTTTGTGGTTGGACAGTACAGTCCAGCAGGAAACATGAACATGCCAAATTACTTTGAGAACAATGTTCTACCTCTAGGTAACTGATCATTTACTTTCTGTCTTTAAAGGTTTTTTTCAATGACAATAATATATCGCATGCCAACGTTCCATATGGATTTTAGTGTGTGTAAATTAAGAGTTGCATTGTCGGTATACGTGCTGCACTCAATACAATGTAAAGGTACTAAATTCACAATGCTTTGTCACTGGGTTGGTGCCCTCAATGAGTTTGCTGTAAAGAGAGTATGGGACCAATATCAAGAAAAGCTCTATCTCATAAAAACTTAAAAATAGAATCAGGAAGGTTCCCTAAGGCTACCCTAAATATACTAAGAAATAAAGAAGCACAGTTGTTTTACAAAACACAAATGCCCTAAAGTTTACTCTTTGATGCACTGCTATATGCCTTCAGGCAATACGCTAGACATCCTTATTGTCAGAAAATATACAGATCCATTCTTGTTTAAATGTAAAGTGGTTGCACCTCTGGGGGTACTACCCCAGTGACGAGCAAAGCACCCTTTGGTCCTCCTGGTCTGGTATCCTTCTCTCTTGGAGTGCAGTTAGAGCTACCAACAGCAGAATGTCTGGCTCTATGCTTTACCAGTCTGTGTGTTGTCACTTTCCAGTGTAAAGGCTGTGCATTTTACAGCTGGCCGAGAGACGGGGAGCTCCTCGAATGGAGACACAGTGACGGTGAGCTCCAAGAAATCATGCACACTCCTGTAGATACCCCTGGACAAAACCTGCTCTCCACACATTCCATCAATAACAGTCATCTCACACTGTAAAGCTTGCAATTGTTCTTGTTTGTTCACCGTCTTAGTTGTTTGTTCATGTCTTGTTGTATTCTTTATTGGAAATAAATTTCAAACCGCCTTTGCTCTCATTTGTCATATAGACTTTATAATTAGCAAGTTGTAGTAAAATGTATGGTGCCAACCCACTTATCGTGCATGGAAATGTATTTGAAAAAACAGTATAAATAGCACTCAACAGCGCTTGGCAACAAAAATATTATTTGCTCCTCCAATAAGCCAATTGCATTAAATTACATTACAATCATTAATGACTTACAAAAACATTGTGCTTTCAACAATAGAAGGTTAAAAAAAAACAAGTGAGGCAGAGAACAAAAGTGCATTCCTGATCTAATCACCTAGGTAAGAGCTAAGCAAGTGCTATATAAACCCCAGGATACACAGGACCATCAGAAACCTAGTACAAACATGCTTTTAGTACAAACAATTACTTAGTATATCAGTAATTAGGATTGTAACATACATTGTGGGTGATTATTATTATTATACAAACGCTTAAGCAGAAATTATATAAAAAACTTAAATTAAATTAATGTGAAAGAATAGCTTACTATAAACTTGTAATGAACAACACATAAATATAATGCCTATGACCTACCTGAAACTAGCTACTTGGAGATTAAATTGTTTGTTTAGTAATAGCCAGCAGGTGGCAGTGAAATTCTATTCATTTATCACGCTTGCACTTTATAAACTGTTCTGGCACTGTGCAAAGGAAGCACATAAAATGTCTTCCTTGAAAAGGAAGCCTCAAGCTGCAATGCATGACCATTGGAGACCCTGGCCAGAATGGACTTACCATCTGCCTAGTTTTTTGCTGTTTTCCTTTTGGTTATACGAATTAGGGGACACTAGCCACAAAGAAGTTCATGAATGAATAGACAATGCTTAATCTCAATATAAAATGCATCTATTCAAATATGCAGAGAGTTAATGGAAATTGAAGCCATCCGATTCATCTGCCAATTGCTCTAGGCCTAATGTAAAAACTGCACATAAAGGAAATAATGTACATAATTGAAACTCTCACTGTTATTTGTCACAACAAATTTTAAAAAAAAAAATTAAAAGATTGTTATTTTTTGATGTAGTTTTTCTTAATCTTTTTCTTCATCCAAACTAAATATAGCTTGCCTTTGCTTGCTTAACATTTTCAAGCACAATGTGTGAGGGATGGGTGGGGTTGCTCGGATTATTCCATACACAATGGGGTTCAAACGCATAGCCTACTATTAATAATATGATTGTAATTTTTAACTACTTAATCAGTGGAAATCTTATAAACATAAACTAAAAGAAAATGTAAATATGCCGGCATCAAAATGAACAATGGCAACATGGCAAAAGCTAAAAGCTATTGATACTACTGCTACCACACATATCTTGAGAACCACCGCTTCTGTGAGGATATTAGATCTAGTGCCATCTAGTGGGAACAATATTACACAGTTTTGGGTATAATGGTTGTTTTATAACCATTCTTTAAAAACAATGACATAGTCAAATTATGTATTCCTACATTGGCAAAGGTGCATTTCACAAGAGTGATGATAAATAACATTTAAAGCTAGCAGATGCTGAGCTGCCATTATTAATCAATATTCCCATCCCCTATTCTACTCAGCAGACCTTTCTTCATCCGTTCCTGGCCCTCTGGCAGTCTGTATCAGCAGGCTAAGAGAACGTTATATGGCCACTATATTTGTGTAACATTATATCCTGTTTTGCTAGTGGGTCATGTTGGCTGACTTCCCCACACACAGCTGAGCACCCTCCATGTTTGTAGGGCTGGGTGCATACCCTGGCGATGACTGTCTGGCTGCATTAGCATCAGCTGTGCTTCCTGACCACTCCCAGGAGGCTGTCCACGGAAACAAAGATGCATGCGGCACACACGCAAAGGCAATCTACAAAATCAATGGGAGCATTCTAATCTGCACTCAATTGTCACTCAGTGAGCCTCTCCCCAAATCTCAGCTGTATGTCAGCTTCCGTTTCCTTATATTTCTAAAGTGGTGTGTGAGTCACACAGATGAACAAAAAGATGTGATCATTCAGGAGCTGAATCCTATGTCCATGGGATGTAACATGATCCCTCTCTGAATCACTGGTCTCCTTCGGCAGACATACTGTACGTGACCACAGCTGTTCCTGTCTAACACCTGCCTGCACATGAACCCCTCCCCCACACCAGCCAACCCGCCTAGATATCCAGTGCACAGAATAATTCTTCTACTATTGTTACAATATCGTACCTGCATTTTTATGAATCCAACATATTGCATTTTTAGCAGTATGTTATCTTTAATACAGGTTTTATTAGGATGCAATTGTTATTATAAAAAAATGACTCCAACACACACAACACATCCAACACATTTAACTAACTGTGTAACCAACATAAAAAAAAACACCCACGTTGATGATGTTACGAATAAATGTAATAGTGAGATGTTTTATTGATAGACTGCCACACTACCATCCTGCAATGCCTAGCCGAGGCCAATGAACAGGGCGTGGCATGGCCGATTCATTTACCATCCAAATATATTTCAATATCAAGACTTCCATGACATCACACTATCAAAAGGCTATTATAATAATATTGAAATGTGACTGAGTAATAATTTGTGTATGGTGTAAAGGAAATAGAAAGGGTGAATGAGACACAATAGAATGTAACCAAGACAGCGGCATCTGGCAGTATTGAGCTGGTTCCTAGGAGGGGCGATGGGGGAAGGGACTGCAGCAAAAGATGCTGAGTCAAAGGAAGCCAGACTGCTTCACAGCAGCCCTAGTGGGCCAGTTTGTGTGGTACAGTTAGAACACAAAGAGGTTACATAAACACCCATTTCTGAAATGAGCTAAATCAGTACTCCATAAGAAGCCTAGGCCAGCAACTATTTCAAAATGTCTGTTAGGCTGACAAGGGGTCCGGCTACATTTGAAATGCTCAGCCTGCTAGCTCTCCTTAGCCTCGCACCACAGTCCTTAACACACAGTCCCATATTGTTCTCCTCCAAGACAGATTCATAATTGATGAGCTGCAGAGCTCTGACAACTAGCTGCAGAGGACTAAGCCTAGTCTAAACTCAAAAAAGGAGGCACGTCAGAAAAGCAATCCTGAAGCTTTCTTTTCGTAGACACACACGCATTTACCGTTTCTCCCTGATTTCTACAGTCCTCCAATTGCCTTCTAATTAGGGCTCTGAAAGTAATGGGATGTGGATAACTTATTACAGGCTACTTGGAGGCGATGGTTTATAGAAATGGTCTGGTGTAAAACTATAAGGAGCTGTATACATATAGGCTACAGCTCTGGAGTTTGTCACTCATGTAGTCTCCCAACTAGCTATCCCAACTTGCTCTACCTTCCTAGAGACAAAGAGCAGACATTTGTCACCACTGTTGTAATGGGCTTCTGTGGTACCACTACAAGAGAAGCATTTGTGTCCAACAGTCTCTCAATGAGCTAATTGTGGAGTATGATGACCCAGATACAGTATGGGGAAGTGATCGTCCTTTCGCAGCCAAGTATATATCTTGTGAGATATACACAATACCCTGCATTGTGATGTAATGAGATGCAAACTAAAGCCTTTGTTTTAGGGGGTCCTTATTATTTAGCCCAGAGAGTCCTGATCCCTATTCCCTTAAAGCTTGAAAGACTAATCTGCATGAAAATGCATGGTATGCAACCATACAATAATAAAGGGTAGCAGCTAGACCACAGTTCAGTTTAAACCCCCCATAGCCTAATGCTAAGCCTGAGGGACGGATGAGCAATCTGTAGAACCTTGAATTTTTTGGAATAGCAACAAGCACCACAATTGTCTTTCCTCTGTCCATCCCAGCAATCATGCCCATCCAGAACAAACATAGATATCATAGCAACATGTTTGCCTAACACACAGATGAACACTGAAATAAGGCACTCAACACTAATGTCTGAATTGTTTCTAACCAGCCAGGAAATGCTTGACCACCACTCTCTCGGTTACCTCTCTCCTAAGTGTACCCATGCTGTGTGTTTTCTAAGATTGTAAGTAAGTTTCTGGTCTGACCCACTCTGTTTCATTCTATGTGCAGTCCCTTCCATAGTAAACTAGCAAATGTTACATCCACATTGTTTGAATATGAATTTGACTGGGAGGTAGTGGTGTAACGCAATGTCTGGCGATGGCTTGATGGCTTTTGAGACAGACAAAGAAACACATAATGAATAGGTAGATTCACAGGAACTTATATGCTGTTTGCAATCCAAACATTCGAGATTCAATGCATTGACACTATTAGGTTCTTGTAAAATCCCCACTGTGTGCTGTGGGAGGGGCAGAGCAGCATACAGAGGCAGCCATGTTTCATACTGCGCAAACAAGGGGGCTCTCCCGCAGCCTACAAAACGGTCTTAGTATAGTTACATTTCAAGCAAACATTCACTGTTTTCTCGATGTTTTATGAAGCGACTTTCTATGGGCTACAAGTTAACCTACACGATGTTATCAACCAAAGGGCGGGAATAAGTTCTAACCATAGGTTATTTATGTAAAATGTTTTATTCCCAATTAAGTGTAGAAGATTCCAGGGGAAATCTTTCAATCTACCAAAATATGTTATGACTGGTGGCGCAGGGTCGGACACAATGTAACAATGAGCCACGTGGACATTCGATTAGATCTGTGATGGTTAACTTGAAGAACATAATACAAAATATTGGATAGTCTAACATTGGGGTACACCATCAATCTGTACAATGCAGGCAAAGTCGTCTTCATAAACGTATAATGTGCATTTACGTGTTTAGGACATTTAAAGTTTTAAAGGTTCCAGATAAATCAAAAGGGAAGTGAGACATTTCTGAAGATCAGTCAAGAAAGTCACATGTTGGAGATCACCCTAAATGACAATCGAAGATAGCCAATGGAAGTTCCGTGCTGGAAATACCATTGGCCTAATATTGTGTCTGTTACCGAGTTTCAAGGTATTCTAACCAATGGCTTTATGCTAAGGGTTAGTGCCACGTTCAAAGGGCGGGACACAAATCCTTGTATAAATATCAAGGCAATCTATTCTTTTCGCGCATTCGCTCTCAGACAAAAAACAGTTCTGTTCTCGTTGGAAGATATTCTTACCTCCGAATAAAATGAGGGAAATTGTGCATCTTCAGGCTGGACAGTGTGGAAACCAGATTGGCGCCAAGGTTAGTAATTTGATACGTTTGGGAAAATCAAATAGGCCTACAAATGGGCAGTTACCACGATTTCGGTGTCATGACTGCTTTGTGACCATGTCCCACAAAACCACACCCTACGATTTTTCCGTACAGATAATACACCGTCAGACAGAATTTAAAGATGTATTGCTAAACCTACTACATTAGAAACTGTTGCGGTTACTTTTGGGTTGAAGTTGGACGCCGCTTTAACCAATAATTTGACCAAATATGTTGGGTTTTCCAGCCATGACCAACCTAATCTTTCTGAAACTTAAACACAGACTTTCGGCAAAAGCTTATGCTTTATAAGTATTATTAAAATGTTTTCTCAATGTTCGATATTTATTTTTGATCTGGATTCCTATTCTATTCTAAACGTCTGCAATGCGCAAACTAGTATGCTCGATTGTTCGGTGTAGGTTTAGTGATCTGGAATAGCTTTATACCAAAAAACGTAGGCCTATTCAGTATTTAGATTAAAGTCAAGGTGCAATTTGTTTTAAATTGCAAATGTATTCGGATAAAAAATTTTTGGGAATCTTAAGAATCCCAAGGCCTAGGCTACAGTTTCCATTTCATTGAGCGCGCACATCGACACCGCGCCCGGTTTTTTTTGGCGGATGTGGGTGGTATTTCAGTGCATGACGTAACATTTTCAAAATCATAACCTATAGAATCCAGCCAATAGGGGGTCGTGGCGCGCGCGCGGAGTTGCGAATGGAGGGAACTTGTAGGCATATTTGTTGATCATTGTTTTTACTCTGACCATAAAACATTTGATAACAGTTCAAATAAAACGTGTGCTCAAAATGTGCTAAAAGCGTCATTGTATGAGCCTCTTATTTCTGTTTTGTAAGGGTATGGTTGACCTACTGTCTAATTTAGGAATCTTATTTTTTATTTTCTAGTTCTGGGAGGTCATCAGTGATGAGCATGGCATTGACCCAACTGGCACATACCACGGAGACAGTGACCTGCAGCTAGACAGAATCAATGTCTATTACAATGAGGCCTCGGGTAAGGATTATTAAAGAATTTGGGGAAATCATTTAAAATCGTGATTAGTTTTGGGACTTGTGCTAGATTTTATTTATTGATTTTAATTTTGCATTTTAGGTGGCAAGTACGTGCCTCGTGCTGTGCTCGTGGACTTGGAGCCTGGAACTATGGACTCTGTGAGATCAGGACCTTTCGGCCAGGTCTTCAGACCAGACAACTTTGTGTTCGGTGAGACAAAAATCTGCCTATTGAAAAAAAGTTTAAGACTGCATTAATACAAATCAATTTAGTGTCCCCAACAACATAATTTTACATTAACGTTTTGTCTTACAGGTCAGAGTGGAGCAGGTAACAACTGGGCTAAGGGCCACTACACTGAAGGAGCTGAGCTGGTGGACTCAGTCCTCGATGTTGTCAGGAAGGAGGCAGAGAGCTGTGATTGCCTTCAGGGCTTCCAGCTCACACACTCCTTGGGTGGTGGAACAGGCTCTGGAATGGGAACTCTGCTCATCAGCAAGATCCGTGAAGAATACCCTGACCGCATCATGAACACCTTCAGTGTGGTGCCTTCCCCCAAAGTATCAGACACAGTGGTTGAGCCTTACAACGCAACACTGTCGGTTCACCAGCTCGTCGAGAACACAGACGAGACCTACTGCATTGACAACGAAGCCCTTTATGACATCTGCTTCCGCACACTCAAACTCACCACTCCCTCATACGGTGACCTCAACCATCTGGTCTCTGCCACCATGAGCGGTGTCACCACCTGCCTCAGGTTCCCCGGACAGCTCAATGCTGACCTCCGTAAACTGGCCGTCAACATGGTGCCTTTCCCCAGGTTGCACTTCTTCATGCCCGGCTTCGCACCCCTCACCAGCCGTGGCAGCCAGCAGTACCGTTCCCTCACTGTGCCCGAGCTCACCCAGCAGATGTTTGACGCCAAGAACATGATGGCCGCCTGTGACCCGCGCCACGGCCGCTACCTGACCGTGGCCGCCATATTCCGCGGACGCATGTCCATGAAGGAGGTGGACGAGCAGATGTTGAACGTGCAGAACAAGAACAGCAGCTACTTTGTGGAATGGATCCCCAACAACGTGAAGACCGCTGTCTGTGACATTCCTCCCCGTGGCCTCAAGATGGCTGCCACCTTCATCGGCAACAGCACGGCCATCCAGGAGCTGTTCAAGCGCATCTCCGAGCAGTTCACTGCCATGTTCAGGCGCAAGGCTTTCCTCCACTGGTACACTGGCGAGGGCATGGACGAGATGGAGTTCACTGAGGCCGAGAGCAACATGAACGACCTGGTGTCCGAGTACCAGCAGTACCAGGACGCCACTGCCGAGGAAGAGGGCGAGTTTGAGGAAGAGGGCGAGGAGGAGCTTGCCTAAATGTTTGTGTAATTGTGTTGTCCCAAGCTGTATAATTCACTGACATTTTGGATTGGATTTTCCAGTGTTTCATTCTGTCCTATTTGTTTTGTCACCTGTTGCTATCATTTTCCTGTCTGTACAGAACTTCATGTCAATAAAAAAATCTTGCTTTAAAATAACTTGTCTTATTATAGCCTAGGAAATAACTAGATATAAGACTTAGTGTAGCTCTACACTGTAGATGGTGTAGAATACATTTTTGTTGGTGAATGTGCTGACGTGTGTACATTTTAAAAAAGATGAATGTCTTGCTAAATTTAAACCGAGGGTTTTATTTGGCAATGCTTTCTAAGTCAGATTAGTAAGTTACCCAATGATATGCTAGTGATAACTTCAATATGAATGCAATATCAATGCGTGAAACTAAAACAAAATGGCTGAACTATCACAGTTGATAAAAGTACATGTTCATTCTAGCTAAAATGTTTTAATTGCTTTTGATAACACAAAAAAAATGCTGTGTTAAGTATATAGTTCCTCTTGGATGTGATTCCTGCTGGTAATGCCAAGAGTGTCAATCAATACATATAAATCAAAGTCCATTTACTGATTACAAACAATGAGGTCACCCAACATGGACAGAGCTCAGTTACATGAGGGAGTGGACATGTACTTTCCACATTAACACTACAACAGTATAGAGACTTCTAAATACACATTTACCTTAATCAGCTTCTACTGTAACTAGAACAAAATGAGTCAAACATGTTCTATTGAATCTGGTATTGCATTTCTATGTTCTCCAAACCCACTGGTCTGAAAAAGAAAAAATAAACAGTTAAGCTGTCACAGACTATTCATTATTACAGACCCATTTTATTTGAGTGGCTTTTCCTCCCTTCTGATAATGCTGCCTGCATGTAAGTTTAACTTCCTGGGAAACACTTCACAGCACTACATTGGCATACTTTGCAAAGTTGTATAACAGAAAATGCAGTTGTTTGGTCACCAGGTGGTGGTGTTGTCTAAGCAATTCTTCTTTTCCACAGAAAACAGGTGAGGGTGCCTGTGACCAAAAGCAGTAGAGCCCAACAACACACTTTCTTCACCTGACTCTCCAGATTCTGCTTCTGTCCAAAGCGTGTCACAAAGCCAGTCTGTCAACACAAGACACAATCTATGAAAAATCCATCATTACTAAATGGTTACAGATGTGTTGAACAGGGGATTAACTTGTACTTACCCATCCACCCTTGTCCCGTAACTCTGGGCAGATAAGTCTCTCTACGTAACTACCCACACACTCCTTAAGCTGGGGTAAGATCCCTACCATCCCCTTCTTGTGGCAATGCAGGGCCATTTGGCCAGCCAGCACATACACTGACAGCACTGCACTCCAGGCCAAGTCCCTGCGGCGCCCCCCAGAGGTGGGGGGAGCAAAGTGCTCATCCAGGATGGAGACAAGCGTTTTGCAGGCGGATCCCTCGGTCACATCTTTGAAGACCCGTGGCCAACGCCTGAAGAAGATGGGGAAGCGGAGGAGAAGCTCGTCGCCAGCGTGGCGCAGCGCGGCAGTGCAGCTTGTAGGGGCAGGGCCTATGCTACTATGGGCCCCGCCTGAGATCACATAGTCGATGTAGTCATGGGCCATGAGAAAGGCCTCTTTCACCAGCGGGTCAGGACTGTTTAGACCCATACTGGCTGTAGGGACCTCTGACTGACACATGGCCTCCTTCCTCAGATCACTCACTTATCACAAGGGGGAGACTGTCATTAGAGCTTAGCTCCATCCACACACTAGCAACTCCTGGGCTGTGTCAACGAACACTCGGCCATTTTGTAATTCACACGAGCCCTTCATGGAAGCTCAGGGATCGTGCCACCTGAAATTCAGAAGCCATGTTAATTGTTGAACTGTCAGTAACACTGGACTTTTCAGCAAAGAAGACCATACCCCTGTTTCCAATTGCCTGGTCAATCAAACTCTTTGGAAGTGAAAGTGTGTCAGGCTTGTTTACCAAGTGGTTTAATGTGTCTAGAATGTAAGTAACATAATATCATGCAATATTGGGATACCTAACAAAACACAATGGACATATTTATCTCTCAGGTACTAAATGTACTTAAGCCCACTCGCAATGGAAAAAAAAGTTGTCATTACTCACCCTTCAGCAAAAACACAGGTGGCACCAAGACGCCCACCCAGCCCAGGCGTTAAAGGGAAACAACTGTGCTGGTGACGAGCAACAGTGGGGTCCAGAGCAGTTAGTTCTGTGTCTGCTGGAGTAGCTCATCCAGCCCAGTCGCATGCTTCGCCCTGGCTAATTTTAGAGGCCTTGTTGCAAACTGACACTGATCCCCTGCATCATGCACATAAGCATCAGTAACAGGCCAACGCACGTCCCCTTCCCAACACTAGCTGAGCTAAATAAAGAGCAAGGGAGGCCAGGGGTATGGGGGGAACTTGTCGGCGTTACAGTATGTCCACCTAGAGGAACCAATACAAACTGGCTTGCATCAAAATGGATCATTCAGAAAATGTGCTGAAGATTTGACATTCGCTAATATACATATATTTTTTTTTAATTTCGTAAGCTGTGTGATCCCCTCCTACCCTTTCAAAAAATATGCCATTGAACGTAAGCATACACATTGGATACGTGCATGGAGGTTGTATAATGAGCACATTATCAATGCTGCCTTTACATTCACACACTGGCACACACAAAGGAGTGCCAGGGTCAGAATGTGACACGAGGCTGCCAGTTGTGTCCAGGGTGCCAGGGGAATGTGACAAGGAAGCGAAGGCTTTAGGACGCTGGTGCTGTTCAAGTCTTCCCACTATTCACCATTGTTTTCTTCTCCTTCACAGGCAGTCAGCCAGCCACTGTGCCTCGTCATCTACACCGTAGCATTTTGAGAGATTGGACCTTTGGTTCTCCACTAGGGTGCAGTAACACTTAACATAAATCATGCTACTGTAGTCTTATCATCATAGGAATGGTGACTCTTCTACTGCTTTTAGGATATGGTACATTAACTGTTTTGGATAATGGTAGACAACAGATGCCCTGGCTTGTTCATGTAAAATAGGCGAACAAAAACTTGACAAAATGTTAAGTAATTATATGTCTGTTAGTTAAGGGATAATCTGTACAGTACCATACTTTGAAGCATTGACGTGTCACCACCGTGTCATTTAAATAATTGACCCACAATGGCAGTTTGTGACAGGAGGAAATTACAATGTGTTTACCCCAATGTCAAATTGAGCAACACTCAAGCTGCTTAGCTGAGTGCACATACATGGTTTTCAAGTGTTTTTGCTGCTAAATAATATGAGTGTATGCCAGGGTATCAATCAGCTTCCCAACATGGCATTTATTCCTGTGGTTATTACATTGATTTATAAACAGGCAAAGACATGCTCAAGTAGCACCATTAGCAGCTCACTGTGTTACTGGCCATCTGTCACTTTACTCTGATGGTGCATGCGGGGGGAGATAAGGCTAACCACCCATAAAGGGGCTTAACCCCCCTATCCCCAAAAGGGATGTTGTTGTGCCATGTGTATATTTGTAAAATGGTTACCCAACCCCCATGCTCAGAGAGATGGCATGAAACAAAGGAAGTGACATCTCTGATATAGCCTGCTATCAGGTCTCTCGTCTGCTCAGGCAACATCTGCAAGGGATGGACTTCCTGTCGAGTAGGAGTAGGGCGCCGTTTGAAGTTTTGTCGGTTAAACAAAGGAAGGTGTGTAGATGAAAGCATACACTCTGTGAGATAGTCTTGCTGCGAGCACAAATTAGATATTGTTTAAGCTCTTACTTTATTTTCAAAATCAGGGTTGTTTCAAATGCCGATCTCTTCATTTGTAAAAGGTAATAAAGAATTGCTGAATACAAATAAAACCTTACCTCTTGGAATGAGTGAAAAAAGACTCACCTTCAACTACACAACCCCAAAATGCATATGTCTATTTCAATAACTTTACTCCCTGGCGAGTCTAGTTATCACACAGATACACACAACTACATTTACACATACAAATATTCCTACATGAAGAAAAATACACATGCAAATACTCACAAACACACGCAAACACACACACACACACACACACACACACATTTCATGTGAATGATTAATCTTGCTTTCTGGACAGACAATCAGCCAATTATTATACTCATATGAGACAAAAATGAGTGGTGAACTGTAGACCGTTTTCACAATCATGTACTGCTAGTCCTCCAGTAGCTTTCACGTGAATTTATCCGACAGGCCTTTGGCTAGAACCTATAAACAGGCCTAGTTCTCAAAACAAGCTATTCTGTGAAAGTAACAAAATCTGTTTTCTACAATCATTACCTAAGCCAATCATTACTTAAGCCCACATGAGGGTAATAAAAAACATATCTGAAGTATAAAGCAATGCAGAACATGAGTTTTTTCCCATGCAAATTGAGGCCTCACAGTCATAATTCTATTGTCCATATGGTACCAACTAGAGTGAACCAGCAAAAAAAAAAGAAAGAAACAAAAATTCATAATCAAATGGGCTGGTACAATCGGACTCACTTACACTCTGTTATCTGTTGAAACATAAGAGCACCATTGGCTTTCAGGCAGGAAGTTCCTTATCAACATCACAGAACCAGAGACATATGCTGAAGGTCTTTTTTATCTTTGACGAAAGCCCAGATAAAGCAGCAAGGTGACAGAGAAAGGTTGAGCGATACAGACGAAGGGCAGGGCTCCACCCTCTGCCTCTCCCCACCAACCACCGCTGAACAATTGCACAGCCAGCGGTGATCTCCTTTCCTCTTTGTCCCAGGCACCCATCAGGCTCACAGAAGGAGGTGTGTACAGAAAGTGGAGGAAATTGCTGCAAATGTGTGGGTAATTGAAAACACCTATATCCCCCCCTGTGTGTCCGCCTCGGCCCGCTTTTAAAACATCGACACCCCTCTTCCTGCCCGGTGCTCACCTCTTTATTCCAAGAGAGCCCTGATGGCACCCCTTCCCATCGCCTCCTCTTGTCTCCTACGGGACTGAATTGATGCAAACGATCGCAGGCCCATTTTGCTGTCCGAGGGAGAGGTGACCCACATGTGCTGTGGACCCGCCGTCTCCAGCTCCACCTTCTCCCAATTGCTGGTATTGATGCCCTGCCATTGTTTCCCCTCTGGCCGGGGGGTGGAGTGCTTTGAAGGAAATTGGGGGACCCCTCAGGCGTAGATGGTTTTTATCGATTTCCCACTGCCCTTCCCTGGCTTATTTTCCCTCCGCTGTACAAGCTTTTCACATTGCTGCCCAATCTGCAGAGGCGGCTGGTGCTAAGTGGCCCTGCGCTCTGCTCTAGATACGTAGATTCAGACGACAACATTCTCTCCATTCGGGGTTGAGTTCTGCAAGAGGGTGTCTAACACCGAGTGTCCATGGTGTAAAAGGTTAGATTAATAAAATGTGTTCTGTAGCCTGTGCTCGTTTGCTCGTTTGACTGCAGTTGCTGAGCTCTCCATAGGAAATCTCCCATAGTCTAGAAAGGGTTCAGAAAAGGCAGTGGGTGCATGGTCTAAAGCCTGGCCAGGTTCCATGTCAAAATGTACTCCTCGGCATCCTTGTACATCTATTCCCCTGCCTGCAGCAGAGCCCACGAGATGCCTCTTCCAGCCCTCGACCTCTCCAAAGCAGCGGGCTTTTAACAGGCTATTGAGATGTAGAACAGTCCGTGGCAAAGCGCCGTGACAGCGTGGGCATACAGAAATAGAGCCGAGAGGCTGTTCTGTTCATTGTTGTGAAGGAGAGGACGGCTGAGAGGTGACTCTCCTGTGGAATGGTGCGGGCTCTCCATGCCAATAACTCCCTCTCACCATCAGCCCTGTGACACCACCGTTCCCACACGGGAACAGATATCCTTACAAAGGAGTGCACGGCATGCCCCGCTGAATATTTCATTTTCGACTTGAGATGAACCACTTGTTTATATAACTGAAGCCTCTTCTGAGTTAGAGGGTTGGAAGAACTGATGGACGCACCAACACACAAACGCGTGCACACACACACACACACACACACACACACACACACACACACACACACACAACTACACGCACGTCATTCTCTCACTAAAAAAGAGATGAAATTACAATTTCATCAGGCCGATGGCAGAGATATGCATTAGTGTGTCAATGTCAAAAACGCCATGGCAATTTGCAAATTAATGTAAGTAAATGAAAGGCTTTTCAATATTTCTTGGGTCCCTATTTCCTGCAGATTTTCCACTGTTGTTTTATATTTCTCACAGAGACAAAATTAAGCAGAACAGAATTATTGGCCATTGCTCCCTATTCTTTCAGGCGTGTAGAACAATCAAACTCAAACATATACTGTATATCAATAATGTATCCTTCTTTGCATTATAAACTATTTTGGACATGGTCCGTATGGCAAACAAACTGCATCCATGGAACCATCAGGAGAGATGCTGATGGTTTATTTTATTCTGAGGTAGTTTATTTCATCAGTATGACTGTTGACCGGCAAGCTGTGCAAACATACCTACCATAATTAGGCTGTGATGGATTTGAGGCTAAATATCTGAGTGTTGCCAACATGCCTGGATCGCTTGGAGTGGAACCATTAAAGTAATCATTATTTCAGTGCAAACTGTGGAAAGGTTGAAAGGTTAGGTGTGTTAATTTTATTAATCTTTGTCTACAGTAGTTTCGTACTACAATTGAAAGGATAGTTAATCAAACGTTGTTGTATATTGTTACTGCTTGTCCAAATTAATCAAGGACAGGATTCTGAAAACAGAAACTAAGAAACACAAATATGACTTGACATTTGTTTTTCCTCAACCAAGCTTTGGTATCCATACTGTAGGTATTCCCAGTGTCCAAGGGGAGGTTGTGTGGAGGGATGCAGACAAAGTCACAGGTGGTGAGGCCATCCCAGGTGGTCCTCGTGCTGTGGTGGTGGCGTAAGGACTGGAGGGGGGGGCTGGATGGGGGGGGGGGGGGGGGGTTGGGTGCTGCCCGGCTGCCTCGCTAACCTCCAAATCAAACCAGATGGATTCGTTTATGGCCAATTAGCTGTGTGCTGTGAAAGGAGTCTTGCTGACTCACCTGGTGCTATTATTCCAGCTTTTATCTTGCTGCAGGAGGACGCCAGCAGCTGCTAACCGCAAGTATTGACCACGGACCCTCTGAGGGATCAAAGATTGATCCTCGGATATCTCGTGGAGTTACTTTGGGAATTTGGAAGGATATTCTTTGTTGCAGACAGTCAGTGCAACGTTTCTAGTGCATTTATTGTATCCAGCGTTTTTTTGGAATGATAAATGTTAGGGAAACAACCCTAAGCACGCATAAGAGCGTTGTTCTGCCGAAAGTGACATACGTACACCCCACCAGGCCGACATTGAGAAGAGGCAGCAGGGTTAGGACTGTGGAATTCTCAACGGTTAAGGTTCCCCAGTGGAGGCAGAGGGCAGAGTGATTGGAAGAAAGTGTCCTGTTACTGAGTGCACTCGGTAGAAGGAGGTAGAGTCATACAGGAATGTGACGCTACGGCCTCCTCCTCTTTCTCTTTCTTTCTCTCTCTCTCTCTCTCTCTCGCTCTGTGTGTTCTCCCTGGTAACTCCTTCTTTCTCTTTCTTTCTCTCTCTCAACTTCCCCCTCTAATCAGTTTCTCCATCACCAACTTGGCCTTTTCTTGACTCCCTCTGTGATGGTCCACTTCACTTAGCTCATAAACAATGCCTCCAGCCCCCTCCACACCTTGGTATTTTTTGCCTCCCTATGAACACAGAGCGCTTGCAGCCTTTCCAGCTTCTAGTCTTAGCCGACCTTTTGCCAGTAATTAGTTGAGGGACTGCAGCGCAGCACGATATTTCCCTCATTCATCTTCTTCCCAGCCGTGCAGTAGTAGAAAAGCTTGGTTACACTGAGCATGCTGAGATGATGATGGGATCGTCACACACATTATCTAAACAAAGACATTTGTGAAGGGAAGTGGGGTGGGTGGGGGAGGCTCTCTTTGTTTCCTCTAAGTAGGGACAAAACTACTCCTTCATGTTTGTAGGGTGTGCACATTGTATAAAAGAAACAAACATATCCTCCACATCAGGTCAGACTGACAGAGCAGTGCACTTTCTAATGATAACGTTGGAATAATGGACCTGGTACGCCACGCTTTTAAGGAGATTTGCTGTTAAGTGCATTGGTATGTCCCATAGGTATCAGTGGCCAATGGCGGATCGGCTCCTTTTGAGGGCCTCTCAATGAAAAAACGGCTGCCTTTAATTGTCCCTGCAACGCTTATCAGCACAGCCAATCCTAACTGGAGCGGAAAGACAGCAATCTTCCCATTACAGCGGGAGCAGAAAATGGAGGGAAGCCGGGGAGACGAGGGAGCCTGTTGTCTCCGGAGAGCACTGCAGATGGCTTCATCTCCAAGTTCAAAAACACAGACAGGAGGCACGGGGTGAGGGGAGCACACACACACACACACACACACACACGCACCCCCTCTCTCTCTCTCCCTCTCGCTCTCCAACACACGCGTGCACTCTCACATGCCGACAACATGCAATCAATTAGCTTTTAACCTCCTTTCTGCAGTGAGCCCCCTTCAAGGCCACAGCCCCTTCGCTCCACGGCGGTGAGGGAGAGACTAAAAGGCTGGTTGAGATCACAGTCCTCCTTTTAGCGTACACTTCAGGCCAGCAAACCCAGGGGGCAACTGATTTGCATGCAGGGGGAAAATCAGACAGTTACAACCTGGCTCTCACACGAAAACGGCCGTCTGCACTGAGGAGACAGTTGCACGGTGTTGTTTACACACAACAAACAATGAGGTGCCCCATAACAAAATAGTCAACCGTCAACAGGTCGAGGGCTAGGGGAAAACCGGAGCAACTTCTTTATTGCTCCTGTCGGTTTCCATCTGCGTGGCCTGGTGACGGAAACCAGGGGACGGGAGACTTAAGTGGGAGACGGGCCTACGCGGATCACAGTGCATTAAGATTAGCCCGTCTCCGTTAGGCCTCTCCCTCAGATCTGTCCCTCATCCCAAGGCCACTGCGGCGCTCCGCTGCCTTTCACATGTGTAGACGTCCTCTCCGATAAGGGGGGCCAAATTTACATAGGGGGCTGAGGAGATATCGATCTGCTCATGCAGAGCGCAGCGCTGGGAGCCCAGGAATGCCGAGCCACCGTGGTCGAACGATTATGACAACAAACGGCCCCTTGATAAAATCACATGAACTGGGATTCACCTGGAGGTGCTCCGGCACAGTGAACCCCTTATGTATGGCCGGGCTCCTTTTCACCATCTTATGTTTATTCTCCTCCTTAGCTGTGTATACAGTACAATGTACGACGCATGGCAAGGCCACGGAGAAATTAAACAACAGATGAGAAAAAGCCTATAAAAAGTGGATTTATTGTGTTGGCAAGGAAGTATGTGCTCCCACAAGAGACTGCTTTAAGTAACTCCCCTTTCAATATCAGGGCAGACATCTTGAAGTCTACTGCAGAGTGTCTGCAGTCTGGCTCCATGGGGCTTATCAGAGTTCCTCATTGACTTACGCAATTATAGAAAACACGCACAGAAGTGTGTGCTCACAAAGGCACTTGTGCGTGCACACAATGACACACACTCACACACTCACACACACACACACACACACACACACACACACACACTCAAAAACAGATCAGTGTTACCTGCGTAGGATGGAATAGACTGATTTGGCGGTAGCTCGAGGCTTTTATCGTCTTCGAGACAGAAATTATTTGATAAGCTTTCATTATAAAATAAAAAAGAAATCCATTAAATCCAATGTATATACCCTGAGATATTGGTCTAAAGATATATCTATCTAGTCTGCCTCAGCCTTTTCTCGAGGTCATGAATGGTAGTGTAAGCAAACTCACCATGGGATGAGGAACAGAGATACATGTGATGGCAGTTGGTCAGATCGCTTATCTCCAACCACCCCCAAACCTTCCACGTGAATACAAAGTTCCCTTCAACAACACTCGAGGAGCATGTCAACAGACCACAAACTGACACCCTGGGGCTGTGAGGTTAAACAGGTAGGGAGGGTCTCTCAGCCATGCAGCCTCTGTTGTTTGCTTAAAAATAAATGTTATGCTCTACTTCCAATGCCGGTTCTCTCTGTCTGGTAGTGTGCATTTATCCAGCTGCCTGTCTCTCACATGCCTGCCTATCTACATTTGACTGTCTTGCTCTCTGTCTGTCTTCCTTTCGGACTTTTCTCGGTATGAAACACTCACACACACACACTCACACACACACACACACACACACGCACAAACACACACACACACACACACACACACACACACACACACACGAACACCCAACCTGCCGTGGTCTCCTATTGTCTGCCTGTGCAGGTGTGTGGCGGCTGATAACAGGCAGTGGCCTATGGTTCATTGAGGTGGGGCTCTATGGGGAGACCGGTGCCCTTGGCCCTGTGCTGACATTTCCAAGGTGGGCTGCCAGCACGAAGGAGGCCACGCTGCCACTGCTTATCAACCCGGGGACCAAGGCGCAGACACCCAGAGAAGCCACGAGGAGTTGGCCCCCACCGCCACCCTGGTGCGCCGGCACCCAGCCTCCTCCTGGTATCGTGGCTAACCTCCCCTCCAGAGCGTATAGTGGGGTTTGAAGACCCTGTCAGTGTCAGGGAGCGGAGGAGAACCACAGGGCCCCCCGCTCTCCGTCGCAGACTGGTCCACGGCAACAGGGCTGCACACCTCTCACCCCAGTCTGCAGTGATATCTCTGTCTAAAATGCCAAGCCACAGCGCCAAAGACACTGACATTTCACTTGGCACCTGCGCCGGTCACTTTCACCCCTCCTGCGTATGCACATGCCTTCAGATACAGGTCCACGAGTGAGTGAGGGAATGGTTGGATGGTGGACGTGATGCCATGGATTTACGGAGAGGAATGTGTTTTTATAACCATCTCTCCCTAAAGTTCTTCAGTTATTAGTACATTTACAGGTTTCGGTAACATCATGTGCTATGACAAACTATGCTACCTTCTCAACTCAAAATAGAGAACATGTATTTGCTACTGTTTACACTAAACGTTAATATTAACTTAAAAAGTTAAACCCATTTTACTTCAAATAGCACAACAAAATATTTCAGGCAATCAATATATTCATAGGAAGAGTTGTGTAAACGAGCGATGCAGTCCATTGAAGTCTTACTCATGGTGGTTATGTGTTTAATACTCAATAGACAGGGCTCAAACAATGTTAGCCTCAAACACAGTTCTCGATCATAGATGTTCAATCATGAATGCTTCAAAGGAGGTGCCTGTTTCTCCAGTGCTACTTCTCTGAGTGACTATGCCAGACATGCCATGAGTGCTGGAGGGGGGTGGGCTTGCAAGCAGGGGTCCAGCCCCGTAGGCCAGCCTCACGCTGGGTGCAATCCCAACGTGGCAGCGCTTCCACTGCCAGAGAGTTTCAGCACTGCCGGCTCTCTGTGTGCACAGGCTTCAATTAGGGAGCCCGGCTGGGATGTTGTGAGTTAACTATAATGGCCAATAAGGGGGATAGTGTCTTTAAGGTCTTTTTAAAAGGGGGGGGGGGGTTCTCTGTGTTCTGTATTTCGAAGGTTAGTAATACTTATTGTGTTAGCCAGCAATATATACAAATACAAAAATTTCACCTGACCTTTTTAAACTGGTCTTTGTTCTTAGTTTTCTTTAAGAGCTACTGTAATACGGTCAGTAACTTCAGAAATTAAAACTGGTTGACCAGAGGGAATGATATATGATCTCAGCCATACATCATAATAGGACAAAAGAGGGCCACACGTATATATAAGTGGACAGCCGCCAAAATAGACCTGAATGAATAGCCTGGTGCTCATAGAGAGAAAGGGGCTAGTCAAATGTACGTCTGTAGGTGTGTATTTGAGTCCATGAGTATGTGTGTGTGTGTGTGTGTGTGTGTGTGCGAGTGTGTGTGTGTGTGTGTGTGTGTGTGTGTGTGTGTGTGTGTGTGTGTGTGTGAGTGCGTGCACGCGCCTGCGCGTGAATGAGAAGGAGCTCGTTGTTGCATCTGCTCCTCATTAAACAGCGCTAATGAACACACGTGTGTTACACCTGGTTGTAAGGATGTCCGGGTGGGAGGGAGGGATGGAGGGAGGGAGAGAGAGAGAGAGAGGAGGGGTTGGTGGCCCACAGTGCAGTCCCACAAGTGACAAGGGCTTGCTCTTTCCCAAGACTCCAGAGCTACAAACCCAACTGTCGACAGACAAACAGGAGAGCTGTCCCCAGACACTCATCAGACAACAGTTTACTGCTTCCCTCTCTTAATGAGTGAGGCTACAGTATGCCTGGTGACAGACCCACCGGGTGTGCTCAGCTGCCTTCACCTGAACAACAAGCTGGGGAGGAGAGGGAGTCTGGAATCTGGGTGAACCCTGTTTTCAGGGTTTTATGTATGACTATAGAGGAAAGGGGCAGCGCATCGTACGTATTGCATATGTGCATATATCACGAGAACTTGCAGCTGTGCCCGTGTCTTATCTCTCAATCCTTTACGTCCATGGTGGATTTGGGGCTCTCCCTGTGAGCTGAATAAACATTTGAGCTGATCCATTGTTTCTTCCACGTTAGCGAGAGGGCCCGAGAGCACGTTTTACAGCAAAGGTGTGGCAAGTGGGGAGCGATAAATTCAATTGGGCTGGTGGGCAGCTGTCTGCTGAGCTCAGCATCTGTGCCTCCAGTGAGAACACGCTCCGCAGAGGTCTCCCACAGTCTGCCGTGTTGTGTATCGATACAAAACCCCTGTGGGTCCGCCGAGCACCAGTCACACCTGGGAACGCCGGCGTCGTCAGGGAAAGCAGACGGACTGGATTTTCCAGCATTACTCCGCCGACAGAAGCGGTGTGTAAGACGCAGGGGCGCAGTCGGATACGTGCGAGTCCAGAGTTGGGTCTTGTCGTTCGATATGCTCTGCGAATCTGTCCTCTCAGTGTCTCTCTTCCTGTTTCCCTTTTTCGGACCCCCCCCCCTCCCCCCGTCTCTCTCTCTGTTCTCCTTGACTATCCCTTTTCTCCTTCTCTCTGCCCTCCTTAACTGTGACTGAACACACCATCCCTCAACCGTGTCTAACATTGGCAGCCGTGGTAATGACAGTTGAACGCATGCTCGCTGTTCATTTGGCAACACTGCCAGGTCGCTCAGTACTTTAAGTGGCTGTTAATTTAATATGCAAATGAGTCTCTTGTCAATCTAAAGTCATTTCTAATAATGTGTACAGCTCCTATAAATGTGTGTATGGAAAGCCTCATCGTGAGGGACAGGGGCATTTCACATCTTGAGCTGAAGGTGATCGGAAGATGCCACAGAGGACGGAAAGATGCAGTAGTGCATCCAGCGCTTCGAGAGGACTCCTCTAACGTGGAGCTCACAGCCCAAGAGTTCAGATGCCACCGTGCTCTGTGGAGCCTTCAGCTCAGAGGCTGCCGTCACCTTTAGTTGTCCTCCTGTGATCTGTGACACCCTGTGTACCCGGCAGATAGCGAGCGCTTTTAAAGAGCATTAGGGGTGGCAAGAGGGAGCAAACACAAACAGCTGCCTGCACAAACACGATAGCATGACAGGCAACATCGCCCACCACACACGTGCTCACACACACACACACACACACACACACACAAACACGTTGGCCCACACCTATGCGCTCATACACTCACAACTCTGTCTACAACTTAAACTCTTCGCTAATAATAGTCCTTAGCGCAACCTCTGCCTCCACAATGGGTGAGCAGTGTGATGAAGTAAGGTGAGTGTGTTATTAGGAGGGAGGGGGGGGGGTGGATTGCAGGCGGTGTTAAGTCAAGCAGGAATCCTCAATGTTGCTAATTTATTTACAGATTTAATTAGATGGATAGAGCCCTCACAGATATAAGAAAGAGAGGAGAGATGTTGCCAGCGTTACAGCACTTTAATTATGGTACCAGGCTCCTGATCCCTGTGCGCTGCTGTCTGGGGAGCCAGTTAATTAAAATCCTCATTATTTTACTTTTAATTAGGTCCCCCCTCTTTTGTTTCCTTTCACCATATGGCCGTGTTCCGTGGTCAAATTAACGTAATTGAGCTAATTAAGCCGATCAGTTTAATTATTCAAAGCGTTCTGATTGGGCAGGAGAACTTTTCTCCCTCTCCCTCTCCCTGACATTCCTGTGTGTGTGTGTGTGTGTGTGTGTGTGTGTGTGTGAGGCAGTTGCGCCAAAGTCTGCTTCTTCGTCGGGCTCCTTTCCCCTCCCTCGTTCAAGATTATAAGTTATGACCGGGAAAATTCCTCAGCTCAGACGGGTTCTGTTTTTGTGATTCCCTCTAATTTAATGTATTGCACGGGGCAAAACATGGAAATACAGAAGAGTCCCATGCTGCAACAGAGTGAACATCATAACCCAGAAAAACTGCTGGAGTATGTTAGGCATATTGCAGCCCTGGAGTTAGTTCCTCATAAATATTGTTTGTGTGTTGGTTCACGTGTTAAAGGGAGTGCTGGGGATAGATAGTTCTGTTGGACAGACCAGGGGGATTCTTAGCATAGCTGCAATTCAGGATCCTTTTGACATGCAACATTACCTCTTTAAAAGGAGAAAAACTCTGCACAAACAGGGTGCAGTTGCGAAACATATTTTAAGCACACGGTCTGCCTGAACGAGCACAGAGGCATTTCATTCATACCTGTCTGTCATCTCTGGACCGCGTGCAACAGAGACTGGCTCTGAGCCTAACTGCATGTGGACAAACAGTCCCCTTACCACATTAGCCTACAGTGGACCATGGGGTAAAGCAGACATGACATGAGTGAGTTCCAGAGCAGCACAATGTCAGATGGCTCCAGAGCCCCGATCTGCCTCCACCACGGTGCGGAGGCCTGGTCATGAGACAGAGAGCTGATCCACAGCACAGCTGACTCCAAGATGAATGCAGGATCATTAGAGGGGATTTGGCCGGCTGGAAGAGGAAGAAGAAGCCATTTTGGATGTGTTTCATAGCACTTGCTCGGCAGAAGGAAGACTCCTTTGGTCCTCGTTCTCTTCATCATGGGCCTGTAGAAATATCTTGGCTCGTCTTTTGTCTTTGCGCAGCGTGAGGCGGTGGAGCTCCGGCAATTACACTCATCTGCATGTGTTAATATGATTAATTAGTGGGAATAAACACTTTCCTATGACAGCGGCTACACGGTGAGCCACACACCTGCAGACTCTCTGATAAAAGACAACGCCTCCAGGCAAAGAGGCTTTTTTAGGAGACCTGCTAATTGGCATCTGAAAATGCGCCTGCTAATTAGCAGTAGGCAGATGAGGCTAGATTGGTTTGAATGCGAAGTGTAACTTGTGGTGCGGAGGGATTCAAAATGTGCCTAGGTTTTTATTTCTTTCCCGGCTCGATATGGAGATAATTGCAATTGTGATCATTTGCATACGTTAATGAATTTGTGTGACGCTTCTCAATCAGACGTGGAAGAAATAATTGATGCAGTATCAGCACCCCACCATGACAAGTGGGACTTTTTTTTTCCTTTTCTAAAGCGCTAAGCGCATTAAGGTGCAAGTTTGATGGCTGCCATGCTCCCGGAGCCAAGGTGTGAAAGCAGAGCAGATGCTATCGCTTGCTTCACTATTACGATGGATTCTACACGGTAATCAATTAAAAAGGACGAGCCCAAGTGTGTTTCAGAATGCACAGCCTTCAGACTCAATACAGAATAGTACACTACAGTTACTGGACATACGTCAAGCCAATTAGCTACGGCAGATGGTGAAAGCAGGCAAAGGCCATATATGGAATTCAGAGGCAGAGGCCGGGGGGCTGTGAAACCGGCCAGGTTGTGAGTTTTAATTGCAACATGGTAAACAGTAAATGCATCAGATTGTTTTCAATACCCTGGATGCAGAGGGGCCACTCCCATCTAATTAGCCCGCGCACAAGATTAGGCTTTATTAAAGGCAGCCAGCCACAGGATATGCCCAAAGTTCAACCTCCCAAGAGCTAGCCGAACCACAGATACAGAGCTCATGTTTAATTGCTTCTGTAAATGGTCAGAGCTCAAGCCCTCTAATTCCATTCCTCAGGGTAATCAGGCATGTTTTCACCATACAGGGCTACAAAGAACACCCCACTACCAAGGTAGCGCTGTGTAATGCTGCGGGGTTACTGCGATGTGAACCAGAGGGTGACATACTTCAGTTCTCGTCGTGTTACGGTAAAATCTTTTAATATTATTTTTTTTAGTCCACATGATTAAATTCACATATTGAACAAGCATCCACTGAGATAAAGAAATATAAATCTACAAACACGCAAGAACATCTATAAAAACAATATACAGATCTGTTCCTCCTCATTTTCAGTCTGTTATGTTATGACAGTCATAACTCAAGACACCAGATTTAGCATACATCAGATCACCAACAGGGAGGATGATCCAATGATGCTCTCCGAAGATACGGATGACCTCAAACAGAGACAGCCGCTCGCCACAAGGTTCTATGTAACAGAGTCTCTTAGGGGTGGTCCGTCCAAATGCTTTTTTATGTTCGTTCTTCCATCGGCCGGGTTTCGATTTACTCTTCAAGTGACGGACAGTTCTTAATGATGACACTACGCATGTTGGGAATCCTCGATCTAGCCTGTTGCCTCAGCCGTCCGTAAAAGACATGTGAAGATGGTCCCCCGTGGCATGGTGGGGTGGGTAGACTACCACCACTAGATCGACAACAAATGATGCCGTCGCAGGTTATGGAGGTGCAAAGAAGACGACGGGTTGATGCTGTGCTTCTATACTACGACGGTCTCCTGGTGACGAGAATCCACAACGACGGCAGAGAGAGCAGAGGGGTAGACTTCTTTCGAAGATGAGTAAAGGGGTGGCTGGACGGTGTGAGGACGCGAAGCACCACCCTGGTCACTCAGCACACCTGGAGCCAGGGAGTAAAAGGCACTGGGTGACAAGGAGGCCGAAGAACATTGTCAGGGACATTTAGACAGAGTTTCGGTCACTTCTCTGCTAATTGTGATAAGTGAAGAGCTCTTTGTTAACGTTTTTGTCCATCTACTGTTTCTATTCATGCCCCCCCGGTCCCCTTTGGCTTACCTTCTGGTCAGTCAGCACAGGGTTGGTCTGCAGCGGAGGCATGTGGCTGGTAAGCAGGGTAGACCCCGGCCGGTCGTGCTCACAGAAGATGGTGCCGTTGACATAGTGGAAGCGGTCGCCTGGCACCAGCCGGTTTCTACACGTGGCACAGCTGAAACACTGGTCATGGCAAAGAGAAAGGTACGTCAGTATAGCGGTGGTCATAACTGCTTTATGTTCAACATTACTGCACACTTTGACCAAAGTGCTTTTTACAATCCCCCATGAGTGGCACACACCAATTAGCACACAGGCTTATGATGTACTGGTGATGGCACCAGGTTTTACCTTGAGGTGGTAGACATTGCCTTGTGCTCTCATGACCATCTCGTTGGCTGGAATAGACTGGCCACAGGCACTGCAGGCCCCGCTGTGCCCAAACAGTCTGAAGGAAAACAGAACGCAAACAGCTCAGACTCAGGGCCTAGAGCTAAAGTCTGTCCCGTCTGCCTGCATTCCCAGATTATCCTAATTCACTTTGCTCTTTTGCGGAGCCCTATGGGCCTCACCTGATATAGTCACTCCTACAAAGGATCATGCCCCCTTTGCTGTAGCAGGTGGTGCCGATGTCACCCAGCTGTGCGTGGCAGCAGGAACACTTGAGGCAGCGTGTGTGCCAGTAGCGGTCCATGGAGAAAAGTAGGAAGCGGTCTGCAATCTTTCCCCCGCATCCTGCACACAATCTAGGGGATGTTGCCATGCCTGGCGCCTGACTGTTCACCATGCTATGCCTTCAGGAGCTCCTGGAGACTGAGAAAAGGAACTAATTAAAAAGTGTGACTCTCACCTCAACTTATCACAAGTTCTTATGATAGTAAAAGATGATAGTTTAAATTATACTGTACTGCAAACCGAACCTCAATCAATTCCCTGATTAACTGGGCACTACTCACAAGTTGCATTCAAAACATAAAAAGTGCAACACATCTTGACAATTCCGGTTTCAACTAATCCTTCCCAAAAAGGTGAGAATATGATAAATATGCTTGTCACCTTCGAGAATATAGATGTTTTAAAAGGGGGGGAAAAACACAATACACTTGACAACAAAAATTAAACAAAACTAGCATGGGAAACGCGCGGTCTCCAAATGGGACACGATTCTAAAGGGGAAATAAACATGAGAACTACAGTATATAAAAAAAAAAAAGCCTTGTAAGATGCATTTAAAAAATGTGTTCAAAATTAGTAAACAATAAAGTGTAATACTAAACTATACAAGGTCAGGTAAAACTGTGGTTTAACGCACGCATTCAGAGTGAAAAGAACATGCTCACCTTGATATTCCAAAAGGACTAAAAGTTTTCAATTAACAAAGATATAGACCAACCAAGACACAGTGTACGAATGTAGGTAGCATACACTTAAAAGTGCTTTGATGATGAACGCTACATCAGCTCAGCTCCGAAAAAGAACTACAAGGAAACAAACATAGCCTTCGATAAATTGGAAGCGTCGAAAATGATTGGCAAATCCCTCTGATATCATGAAACAAAAGCCAAACGCAGCAAAAGCAGTTTACATATATTAGTTCTTCTTCCAAACTATTTATTCTGAGTAGAACTAAGCTTAGCCCCTTTGACAGCCACACTATTTATCAAATTGCGCAAACGGATACTTAAATCACTTTTTGATGACGTTTTAAACATGAAGCATACATCAGCCATTCGGCTGCCAGGGGGAGTGGCTACTGTCAAAATGATTTATGTGGGTGTAGTAGTCTATTGCCAATTGTATGTCGTCTTTGAACTTGCTGTCTGGAAATTTCTAAATGATGCCCAACATTTTGTGGAGTTCATTGGGCTTGGATTAATAACATAAAAAACATTAAACACACTTGTGGCAATTATAATAATTGATAAAAAAAATCATAATAACACCAACAATAATAATACAATTCCCAATAATCATAACAGATGTGGAAATACTAGAATAGGTTTGTTTGCCCTAATTATGAACATGTTTTCGTATTAATAATGAACCATATAACTATCTTTTACCATGACACAATGCTTCTCAATGGTTGATGCTCTATGCATTTTCATTCCATCCCGATGCGGTTTTTAATTAATTAGTGTATCTCTTTTTGATATTTATATTAACCGTGTCCCTGTGTGGCAAAACGTCATGCTTTTCTGTGAGCAGTCTTCAATTTGTGTAGTTCTCAAGTTGTATGTTGTTTCTGCATTGTTTGTAGGATTCCACTAGAGGGCAGTGTTCACTTATCTTAAAAGAATGGCAGGGACAGTGGTCTGTTTATACACAACATGTACTACATATGCGAGGGTATGGTGGTGGGTATCCTTTACTTCATCAAAATAGACACATACACATTGGTAAACACAATGTGTAAAACCATTATCATTTCATAAGCATAACCACATCCCAACTACTCTTATAATTATAGATACGATTTTATGATAATTTTTGTTTGAGACAAATAGAAGAGTTAGTATTTTGCATGCTCTCTGCATTTTTCGAATTAAACCTTGACAAAAGTCTGGCCCCTCCATGACTTCCCGAAAGCCTTCGTGATTTCCGACATATTTCCTGTTCCTCTATCAAGGCCGTGCTGAAACTCACAGTTCTCTGTGAGGCTGGACAACACCTGGAACTTTTAGTCTGGAGTCTAAGCCAATATCAACCCCTCTGCTACAGGAGCCTATAAGCATAGCCAAAACAACCACATTCTTACAGTAGCCCAGTTATGATGAGCAGGCATCCCTCTGTCTGACATACTTTCATCTTTTCATGAAGAAGAGATTCAGGAATATTTTCGAGTGCCTACAACATTTGGAAAGGTTTGATCTAAGAGGTTGGATAAAGCCAACATTTATTTTGTCCTGTCAGCCTACATATTGCTCTATTTGCTTTAACTACCCTCTGGTTATAAATTGCCATGGATTTCACTAGAATGTAGGGTCACTTGACAAACGACTATTCAAACGTTGTTATGGGACACCAGCTTTAAGTGTACAATAATTTTGGAGAAAGAGACCATTCCCTTGAATTTACAATACCAAATAGCCCAGACAGACAAACATCGTCATCAGGAAGACATACAGCCTGGGGGAGATGGGAACCAATGGGAGCGCTGGCGCCTTGCATGACGATGATGGTAGATAGCAGAAACGTATCCATGGTGAGGATGGCATGCCATGTGTGCTTTTGGTTCATGTCTGTCTGTAGGCTTGTGAAAGAATTCCACCAGGGAGAAAAGAAAATGCACATATATACGATACCAATATTTACCTTTGTAACATGGGTTCAATGTTGCTGTCTCGCAACAAACTCCTTCCCAGCCCATTAACCTGGCCCTAATACAAATTTACAACCTCAGTCAGAAAACCTAGGTCTTCTTTATTGGCTCGTTGTGATCATGATGAACTAGACTGACCGGACAGGCATCCTTCGCTGTGGATGTCAGAGACGAAAGAATCCCAGAGGGCAGGCCGGAGGTGAACGCGTTCCCATCCAGTCCCGACGATGGACAGAGGTGGGAGAGAACGGAGGAGGAGGCCAGGGTGTGGAATTTAAGAGTCAGCCGCTATGTTTGTGCTCCCGAGCCGACGGCCTGCATGTGGCAGGACATGGGGGAACATGATCCTGGGCCAATGATTCACAGTGGAGGGGATCATCTACGTCTTTCCTAACCTCATCTCTCATTCTTTGGCCTTTGGCAGGCTGTCCTCAAACCTTAATGTTTCCACCTGTGAGTCACACACTCACTACTGTAGGATGAACCTATCCCTGCACGACACACTGTCTTCTTAGCATCGCTTCGTGCCTAGTGCCCATATGTTCCCAAATACTAATACTACTACAGTTGACCTCCACAGTCGAATCTAGTCAGTCCTTTCATATATACATAATTATTTATGTCACATTCTCAATGTCATACAACATGCAGTCAGACAGAATGTTGAGTTGGTAAAGGTTTATTTATAGTTTCAAATAGTTTCATACTTATCGAAAAGAGTCTTTCACAACATACATTTTAAATACATCTTACCTCTAGTATTAGAAGACTCCATACAACGAGGCACTTGTTTAAAAAACATACCCCGAAAAATGAGGTGATCTCTATGTATTGCCACTCCACGTTCAAGAGTGAAGTCTGTACACTATTCTTTATATTTCATATATTGTAGTCACACAAATGCACACAATGTAAACACACACTTTCTGTCAAACAAACACACACAGTCAGACACAAGCAGACAGTTACAATCATTGATGAATATGTAGCATGATATCTTGTCTTCATTCTACCATCAATTTATGAACAACACAACATGAAAGTTAGTGTTTTTGTAATCCTCAAATAGTCAATGACTTAACCTTTCTAAAATACATAATGACACAAATTCATTTTTCAATTGTTTTCCCAGTGGTAACTGATTGGGAACTAAATGAAAAGAAAAATACAATTCAGTTTAAACGTATATGTTTCTAGAACTAGTCCAACTAGACAAGACAACCCAACACAGTTTCCAAAGTGTCTTGTGCTTAGTGCTGTCTTCCCCATTGAGCAGTAATATATCGTCACTAAGTTACCGAGAGTGTGATGTGACACCCCACATACAGTCTAGTTCATACTACAGCCACCCATCCTTCTTTCACATAGGCACACTGCTGGTGGAGGGACAGGAAGCTTAAAGTGCAAGCGAGTGTGCTGCTCTGGTGGGGGACAGGGGTGAGGGCAAACCGGCAGAGGCTCTCTGTCCGAAAGAGTCTATCTCTGGTGCAAAAGGGAGTGGTTTGCCACTTCTGAAAGACAAACGGGTATGTCCCTGTCACGATCGGGAGAAGGGGGGGGGGGGGGTCATGCCCAGGGTGCCAGGCCAGGGCTTGGGCATGGTGAGTCCCTTTCAGTGCCTGAAGGTGTGGATGTCATTGTGCAGGCTGATGGAGGGTCTGGAGGGGGCGCTCTGGCGGGGGCATGTCTTTTTGCAGCTGCAACGTTGGATCCACATCACGTTGCGGGAGAAGCCCTCTCCGTCGGGGCAGTGGAAGCGCAGGTGCACCGTACGGGTGAGGGAAGGGGTGCAGCAGCGGCCGTCCGTGCAGCCGCCACACGTCCGAGGGCGGTACCGGCGAGCGGTGGAGCATCCGGCAAACGTGATCCGGACCGGATCCTCGGGACGCACCGTTCGCTGGCACTTCTTCCCTCTCTGAGCACAGACAACAGGGCCACCGTTCACATCAAGACTGCAGGATTGGGACAATTGCAACATTCTTTCCACTCAAATACATGCTCGTTTCCTAACACGTTAGAAACACCATACCTTGCCAGGGGATGTCAGTTCCAGGTCACACTGTCGTATCTGACACAGTCGGGTCTCTCGGACCAAGCGGCACTGGACGTTCTCGTTGGTCACCCGGCTGGAAACGCCCATGCCACAGCTGGTGGAGCATTCTGTCCAGCCTGTGGTCTGAGCGAAGCACTTGGGAGCCAGCTCCACCTCGTCCCCGGGGAGGGACACCACCTCTGAGGAAACACAGGGCACACTGTCAGCTACAGGTGGAGGCTGTGTCACTAAAACGTACACAAATAGAATTGAGGGGAACGGTTTATATAATTGAGAGGTAATTATTTCATGAAGTTAAGATGTTTACCTCTGAAAGTGACTCCTGTGCTGGCCTGGTAGTCTATCTGGGTCTGCGGCAGAGACCATGGCTGGGGCTTGGCTTGCAGCTGGGGCCTGATGTGGTTGGGATGGGGCTGGGGGTCGGGCAGGGCTAGCTCCTCCGGATCCTCACTGATGTGGTTGTTGTCATCACAGAGCCACTCCTCACAGCAGCCCCCGGGCGGACGGGCCAGTCGGGGCCGGGAGCAGCGCCAGTCAGGCAGGGGCACCTGGTGTGGGCAGAGGGGCATGCAGCCCACCACCCCGTCCATACAGCTGCACTGGTGCTGACAGCTGGGCTGGAAGTCCTCACCGTGTTGGTAAACACGGCCGCTGAACTCGCAGGGGCGACCCTGGGCTTCTGCTGTAGACAGAACCACACACCCAACCCGTTTACTTTACATCTAGACAGATGAAATTGCAGTGGCAGAAGTGCTGCCTACCATAACTGTAACCACACAGTAGTATGTTGGCGGTATGTATGTTCTACCTCTTACATCCTTAAGCACCTTGTAACCTTGTTTTTGAAAAGTGCTAATAAAGTTAATTAGTATACTGTTATTACCTCGGCACAGTCCCCTCTCAGGGTCTCCACCAGCCCCTAGATGGCAGTGCAGGCCTTTGATGTGGTCGCATGGCTCTCGGGCGCTGCAGTCCTGGTTGAACTGCCGGGCGCACACCTTGCAGCAGGCGCACTCATCCGATACCCAGCTGACCCCCGGCGGGCAGGATGGAGGTGAGGGGCCACAGGAGCAGGGACCAGAGCAGTCACTCTCCACCTGGACATGGAGGCTATGGTTAGACTTAGCAGCATGCTGGGGAGGCGGGGGAGAGGATATCTACTGCACACATTTTTGTTTTCTTTGGCTTTTATCCTTGTCACTATACCCAAAGCAGCGAAATACAAGGGTAAATGGACAATTGATTTACAAATTGTTATTCTTAAAAGTCAAAGAGATAAATGCCAGTGGGGGGAGATTGGGAGGGGGTGAAAGAAAAGACAAAATAAATATTTGTAACTCACCACTACTGAAGCACTGGAGAGAAGGATAAAAAGAGTGGAGACAAGCTGGTGCAAAATCACCAGAGACAACATTCTGGATGCGTAGATAAAAAAAAAGGGTAATCTTAAATAATAATAAAAAAAAGAGCAGCAAAACTCAGTTGCAGCCTTCAGAAGTAAAGAGAGTAAAGACAGAGCCTGTCCAGAGCCTGTGCACCAGTCCAAAGAGGAGAGAAGTCTTCTGTGCCTGTAAGCTTGACTTAACTTATCCACAGTTCAGCGAGCGTGTGTGAGTGCACTAAAGGGTACACCCGTCGAAGGCTATTGGCTCTCCTACAGGGTCTTGGTCTTTGGGACAGGTCAGCTCCACTTCATAGACAGATCCCCCTGGCGGGGGCCTGTACTTATAGATACTAGTGGTCCGCCCCCTGTGACAGCAGCTCTCAAGAGGCTTGAGAAGTGTCCAGAGGGAGGGGGCGTAGGAGGCTGAGTAGGGACTGGCGGGGTGTTAAAACTGGCTGGCAGGAGAATGACATTTAAATCAAAACATTTAACACTTTGCAATAATAACAACAACGATTCAGCCTAGTGAACCGATGGAATTACATTTTCTGTTTCATTTATATTCATATGTGTAAAACTATTCAAAGAATGCTTGTGTTGACTTGACTAAGTGGAAAAGGGTGATAACTGTGAAGAGATTAAAAAGTCAGTCTATAATATAGAAGTCAAACAAAAATATGTTTGTCAAGGTGATATCTTAACCTGAGCTTTCACAAAGGTAATTTATTCAGTCTGAAAAAGATCAGTCAACAGTACAAAACAATGGACAACTAATACAAGTTTATTTAAATGATATAGGCGTTTCATAGAAATTAAATATGAATTCAAAGTAAAATAAATTATACTGGAATATGCAAGATTTTCTAGGCGTTGGTCAGGACACTGTTTCCAATGGCAAGGGTCTGTTAGTCTGTTCCCTTTTTCAGTAGGGCGGGTTTTTGGATATTGTCAAGGTACATAACAGAGAGAAACGAGAACAGGTGTAATGGAAAACACGTGTGGGGAATCCCGTTGTCGCTTCGGAGTGGGTACAACAGGGGAAGTGGTGATGCAGACGGCAGAGAAAATCCCTGTGAACTACTCCTCCGCCATTCCACGAGCTCCCGCCAAGCCATCAGTCCACTCCAACACTACCGTGTGCACTCAGGACACACACTGCATCCTGTGTTCCCTCCATCGCTTTCCTCATGGCTACATTCCAGGAAACAAAGGCTGTTCCACAGGTTCCCATGTTTGGTAGGAAAAACTAAACATTGCCATTGTCATCCCAGGAGCACATAAAAAGTGTTTTGTAGGGGGGTCAGGAAGGCCCCTTGGCTCAAACTGTTATGAAACACGGGAAATGTAATTTAGCACATTTGATAAGGCCGCTGACAATCTGCACAGAGTGTGAATAAGGGGAGCCACTCAAGGCAACAACACAGTCTGTGAGGGGGACAAATGGCTCATCTGCTCCTGTGTTTTTTTAACCTAAACCACTTCCTAAGTTTACCCATACACAAAAATAAGCAAATCAAAATAAGCTCATCTCACAAACAACTTGACCGCCTCCGATTCAGTGCAAGGTGAGTTGTACCTGGAATCTGACAGTGACTGGTTGAGAAGGAGCAGACGACCCAGCCACAGAGCACAGGTGGCGATGCCAACAGTGCCAGTGATGTGGGCATGAGGCACACTGGCCAGAGCAGTTACTGTATGAGGAGGTAAACCACACGCAGCGCAGTGCCTTACGCCAGCAGCCACCCAGACACCCAAGCTGCCGTGCAGTAAAACCACCAGGACGCAGAGGGATGTTTGAGAGCACCTTGTTGGCGAGAGGAGGGAGGAGGGCAACAGTCTGGATTCCTAGGATTCCTGGCCCACAAAGGCAGGATGTGTGTGCTGACCGCCGTGCATCGTACACTGACGGAGGGGGGCTGGGGTGGGTGACGAGGGGCAGTGTTTGTGTGTGTGCGTTAGGGGGGTTGCATTTGGCTGCCTCCTGCCTGGTCATATGCCAGCCATTGTTTGTCAGCTAGACAAACATTTCCAAATAACAAGAAGGTCAGGAGCCCCTGCCATTCATCATGGACGCCAGCTACCATTTGCTCTGCACCTTACATATCACACTGTTCACATTACTACTATTTAACAAAACCTATCCAATGTAGGGGCTATATGCAGTTTCACTACAAATAAAACAAAGACTATTAAATGCCTTTTAACCTACCCAGTTGGTTAATCGTCTTATTGATATTGCTGATCTCTTCGTAAGTCCCAAAAATGGGGAAGTGTAAATGTAGCACTCAGGATTATACTCTCAGGCTTGTTCGTAGGTAAACAGGAAGTCTGTGCAAAGCGCAGGAAGAGGCGGTCTAACGCCTAATTTGTCCACACATTTCCAGGAAGACTCAACAGGAACCTGAAAAGACCCAAACATGAGGAAGAGTGTTTGAGGAGGTTTGCCTTGGAATTAAATCAAAGCTTATCACATGAAAGTTAACCATGAAAAAAGTCATATTTAGCATTTAGTCATACAGACAGAAATGGACTGAACAGTCTTGTAAAAACTTAATTTTACAACTTATATTTTACATTTCATTTCAAATACCTTGTGTGGAATGTTCGGGTGTGTATTTTTGTTGTTTTTGCATTCGCTGTACCTAACGAAGCTTCTGGCACCACTGACAAAGGTTAGATCTCAGTCACTTTTCATGTACTGGTGGCCTACAGATACACTTACACAATCATCCTACAAGTAGTGTCCATTCTCTCGCATCTTGGCTGTACACACATTTGGCACATGACTGATCCAACTAGGAACCTACAGTATGGCCTACTACAGTATGTAATGACCAGCTGGGCATTACAGTTCCGACATGAATGTGAAGCACGCAAGCGTACAACATGCCATTGGCTTTTCAGTGCATCTGGATGCCGATGACTGGCAGCAGACATCTGGGCATCTCTCCTTCAGTCCTCCTTAAGACTCCATGGCCTGAGGTAGGTGCAGCCTGAGCTGCTGCAGGTGTAGCTTCCCTGCAACTGCACACAAAAGGGCCTCATTTAACCTGGCGGCTGCCCAAGCGGCAGAGCCGAGGGAACCTGTGGCCGCCACATTCCTCCAGCCAGCCAAATAGGAGTGATGAAAGCCCGAGCAGACACCCTTTGAGCACAGCTCTCCACAACCCACCAATAACCTGTCCATTGTGTGGCTGGCAACAGCAGGTGTGCTGCAGGTAGCTGCCCAGAGACACATCTCCGTCCCCCGAGGTATCCAGGATGGAGATAACCGCTGCGGACACTCTGCCCCATGCTGTAACCCTAAACTTCTGCTGAATCATCTCACAGTCACTGCACGCCTTCACAATAGGCTGGGTACTAGATTCCTTGCATTGCAGGCATTTTACAATTTCACTGAAAGCAAGGTGATAAGAGTGAAACCATAGGACCAGACTGTGACCAAACACTGAGAAAGCACCACATGTTTTGGGCTCAGGCCACCAACTGAACCATTTATTTAGCCAAGAATCCCGTCTTTAGTTGTGATGCAAGACTCATTCACACCAAGCAAACAGAAAAGGTACGAATAGGAACAAAAATAGACTTTCATGCTCAAAAAAGATGATGGACCAGCGCAATCATGCTACAAATGCTGCCACCCCCCTCCACTCCTACGAGTGAATCTGAGAGTTCTTAAGCTGCACACTGCATATTAAGTACACTAGAATAAACAAACTGGCATTTCAAAGAGACTTTAGTGTGGGTGTAGACCACTGACAGAGAGTGTCCTGTTAGTGGGCAAGCGAGAGGGGGCTGGACTGTGTGGCACTTCTACACAATGCTGCCAATGATTCAGAAGGGAAAATATTGCCGTAAACAGAAAATGTTCCAACGCTACAAACACATAAAACTCAAAGTGACTGGGCCCACTATGAGATGGGGGAAGACTATAGGCTACCGTTGATTGAGAAGCTGAGGATAAAATAGGGAGTTATGTACAGGTAAGGTGCTTAGTATAAACAGCCATTGAAACAGGTCATGGCATTAATGATTCATTTCCGTCGGCAAACCGGCGAGATCATTTGTTTGTTTGGCAGATTGCGCAAGGCCCTAATACGACAGACACTCAGTGTTATGCCATCTAAAATTAGCCCGCCGTGTTTGCTCTGATATTCAACTTCTTTGAGGTCATTCCTCATCAAAGACCTCTTTGAAATCTCTCTGGGCTCTCCACGAGTTGAAGGATGAAATCATGGAGGCTCTGAAGGTATGGGAAGCAGACTAGACTGAACAATATTTGAGGAGAAATAAGGAAGCTAAATCTGACAGTATAAACAGGGATTGTGATTGTGAAAACGTCGAAAGACATGAGCTACATATCTGACATTTTTGCTTGGCCAAATAATTAAGACTCGACCGATAGAGGTAAATAGCCTAAACACTGGAGTCAGCAGCTGATGTGTGCAAAGCAGATGTGCTGTCTTTATGTCTGGCTGAGGAGCACCTGGCATGGGGAGCAGCAGGAAAGCTCTCTTGGGCGTGCCTGATCGGGGATAGAGGGAGCCTAACCCCCTGCACCCAGCCTTGGCCTTAACCTGGCCTCTCTGCTCCTGGCTGCCCAAACTAGGCCAGGGACAGGGCGTGCGGACAGGTTGCAGCTGGAGTCTAACGGGTGCCATCAACTATTCCATGAACACACCAGCTGGTCACTATAGTGACCCACCACAACATCCGTTTCTCAGACTGTAATCATAGCTAATGTCTACCTAAATGGACAGGTAATGACATGTGTTAAGTGGGCCTAATACGTATGTCCTTAGACTGAATGGGTCAGTTTGCAAAGGATTATGGCTTTAACTACTATACCTGAATGGCTCTAGAGTGACACCTGCTGATAAGAAGGAAAGACAAAAGAACAAGGTAGTCTTTAACCAATGTAAGAAAATCAGACTTTAATTGAATCTAGTATTCAGTTGTTTAGAGTAGAGATAGAACGATCCCATATGCCTTTTGAAATTGCTAAAACCTCAGGTTAAAAACACATACTTTTCCGATGTTTCAACCAATCATTAATTTCACAAAAATCTTTATTTAATTCCTAGAGAACGGTTGGGGTCAATGTTATGAGAATGCAAACAGTTGATAAGCACATTTTGTGCGTCAGCTGGCCTCCAGTTGTCTTAGTGGCTGTACAGTGGTCTAGTACCTTCTTTCCAGATCTCTGAGTTGAGATTGGAAGGTGGAGGGGAGGGCTGTAGCCTCTAAGTCTCTGTGCTTACGCCTGCGGAACTTCTGCTAACCACCTGCTGCACTCCTCCCATTGGCTTTCTATCGCTTCCTAGTACAAACTGAGGATCCTCATCTAAAGTGTCAGGTGAAGTAGATCAGAAATTTGATAAAACGTTTCTTTAAAACTTGACTTAAAACATTTACATGCGAGGTAAAACGTTGGTATAACTGAATCTGTCAAACCAGATTGCAACTTACCAATTCTGTGTTGCATGCGAGCTGAATCTGACAGGCTATGCATGGGTGTGATGGTACCATTACCCTTACATCTACTAGCAATAGAATCTGTGTCAAGATGCTATAAAAAAAAGTACAGAACATATGGATTTCCTATCAAATACATTTGATTTTACATTGGATTAACGTGTGGACTGTCATTATGTGCCGTTTCTTGCACCTTATTTACTTGGAGATTGGGGGTGTTACACAATTGTCTGACACTGTTTCGGGGCTTGAATATGAAGGGTAAAGCAGACCCCTGGGTCGGACTTCTTTCTTCTCCACAGTTACTGCAGTGCAATTCAACTGGTCCTAATGAATGGATGTACATATCATCATCTTTTACAACCCGATCAAATGTTTTATGTATGTTATTGTTTATATAAATATACATATATATATATATATATATATATATATATATATATATATATACACACATATATATATATATATATATATAACGATTTACACCGTTTTGAGTAATTGGGTTACGGTGTTGTTACCTATGGACAGGGGAATCCGCAGGTGGTATTGCAGTGTAGCTTTGGGGACTGGGGACAAGTCGAGGCTGTCCACCTGCAGGCATGGTGAGTTGACACACGCTCCCTGTGCAGACGAGGCTTCCTCTTTGTCAAGGTTGGTAGAGAGGTTGTGCTTCGTCCACAGGTACGCCTGTCTCTTAAGACTCTCCCAGTTGATACGATCCGGCCTTGTCTGACAGCACCAGAGACCAACACACAGCTATGGATGAATCTGTACCCATCCCCCATTTGAAACAACAGTCATATTCCTAACATTGACAGGAGTAGCCAGGGTCTCCTACTTTCCTTCTCGGTCAGCCAAACATGCTTATTTCATTGATTGATTGATGCATTCTCTTCAGTCGCCAGTAGCTTAGTTCAAGCTGCTGCTTTATACATCCGTACCATATATTTGGCAAGAGACTACTCAGGCTTCAATTCTGTAATTCACTTGTTTATCAACAGCAGAACAAGAATTCCCTCTATTCTTCCTGAGCTGGAGTCTAATCAAGGATGTACGTGACCACGAGCCACTCTCAACACAAGATGATGAAAACACAAAATAAACAAGGCCCTATAAAGCCAGTGGAAAAGGTTGGCGTAATAAGAGCTATCAGGGCTGGCATCTTCCAAACCGATGCCCAGTCTCACTCTCCCGTGACTCTTCCCCCCATTCATAGGCACGCACAGGCTAAGTATCGCTTCTTGCACCCTCACTCAAATTAAGATTCACGTGATTATGTAACTGATGGGCTCAACATTTCGTGAGACTTTTAAATACATTCCATGTGTCTAGCATCACAGAGAGAAAGTAGGAGAGTTTGACCTGCCAAAGAAGGGCTAGTAGGGTGAGAGTGAGTAACCTTGGGGTCCAGTTTGTATATGTGGGCAGGTTGGTTCTGCAGTGAGTGGCATCTCTGCATCCTCTCCCTGACGCTGTGGAACACCACTGGCTTGTTCTGGAGAGCTACGACACTGGAGACCCTGGACCCTGGGCGAGAAGGTCGGCTGGTTTCCCGAGCAGAGAGCTCCAGGTTCTGGGGTGGGCCCCTGCTCTCTTTCCCCTGAATGCGACTGTTTAGAGCAGCCTTAACCAAGGTACTGGGCACAAGGTCAATGCCTTCCTGTCTCATTTGCGAGTCCAACCCTTCCATACAGTCCTCGGACAGTGACGGTGATGGCGTACAATAGAACTGAACTCTCTTCTTTACATTTTGGGGCTTATTTCTGTTCTATAAGAGAAACATTTTGTCAATTTTGCTAGGATGAATTGTAATAAATATCATTATATTATTGGTCTAACAATCACCTTTTTGGCATTTTTGAGAGACTCCGAAGGCTTTGGGAGGCTAATGAGCTTCTGGACAGAAACTTGAGAAGACCTTGAACTGCAAAACACAGCAATGACAGACATCCCAGATCAGCACATTTGCTAAGATGATACATTTGATCAAACAGCATATTTGACAAGGATAAGCCTGTAAGTAATAATGTTGCAGTATGAAGTACCATTACAAATTCCCAGCCTACCTATTTTGGCTGCGTACATTTTGGACATCACCAGGAACCCATATCATTACAGTGTCTTGGGTCAATGATGTATTGGAACAGCTGCTCATGCCATTGATCTGGACCGTGCCAAGCTATAAAAACACTCAAAACAATATAATTATAGGCTTTACAAAGCATGACGAATTTGAATGCCTTTCTCAACTGCAAATAAATCACTAACAATTCAACACTTTAGCCTTCCTACTAATGGTTTAGCAGGCAAACAAAGTCAAGGTGGCAGATGCAAAGTTGTGTGATGTTTGACTACAACCAACCTTAACCACTTTGATTTCTCTCTTGTTTTCACAGAGGCTTTGAGTTGCTGGGTTTTCAACAGAAAAGACAGGATCTTCACTACAGTATGAAAAAAAGAGAAGTGCATCCATTTGGAATTGTGCAATATATAATTAAATCATGTTGTTGTTTTTTTACGGATAAACATTCCTACACATCTCTTTAAGTTCAACCTGCACCTTTGCTCTGGAACATGTGTATGGCTAGTAGCCGTTACTAAGACAGAAGCATGCAGGCTTATGTCGCTAGTCCATTCAGCCGCATTGACCACGCTGAGGGTTGGAAACTCGTCCACTAAAGGAAGAATAAAGTAACACTGTCAGTTCCCTATGACTTCATTACATGTAGTCTACAGAAATATGTAAAAGCTTATCTTAATATTTGCAACAGAAAAGCATGCTATGAATACCATACTGCAAAACATACCCCCTACCGATGCTTCGCTACTATCTGCGGACAGGGACTTGGTCTTTACTTGTCGGGGAATGCCTTTGAGGATGCGCTGCTCAGTCTCCCAGCAACAAGGGTGTGGGCACATTGCCGAGAGACAGTGGGTCTCATCCAGGCCACTGGAAAGGCTTCCCATATATAAGGCAGGACACAGCACACACCTTGATAACAATCAACAAGGTTATTACTAAAACGATGCTGAATATGCCTGTTTAGGCATTATAGACTAGCCTAGCAAGAAAAGTCTTACTCTTAGCACTTGCATGCGACGACCGTAGGCGCTCACGTCAGTTAGCTAAAATTAACTAATTTAAGGCCAACTTGAACAGTTCAGTTTTTAAGCTATATTTGAATGGACTGTTAACTTACCTCACATGCGACAAAACGCTAAATAGCGTTTAAGTTTTAGCTTGTTTAAATTAAGCATATCGTCAAAATAGCAAGCTGACTTACTCAAACTGCAAACTAACTTTTGTTGCTATGCAACGAGAACACCTTGCCTCCTGTCCTGCGCGTCTTTGTCGCCACCTGCTGATCATGTATAATATTATTTGTATGCCTATAGGGGGAGGCTGCAGACCTGGAGCCTACACACTCTCAGTCCCCTCCTCAAGATCCTCGCATTCTGCTCTTATTAGTAGTAAGTTGGTGAAGCCATTGGCAGAATCATGTCACTAACAAAGACAAATCAAGTGTCTAAGTAGGTATGCTGGTACACGATGTTAGTTAACTTTTCAGCCTCTGTTGTACTTGCATTAAAAATACATTTTCTGGTGGTGAATACAATTAATTATCAGAAAGTAGGAAAACAATGATGGAAAAAAATGCAACACATTCAACGTCATTTATTTACTGGAATGGATCAGTTAGCAAAGATTTTTGTAAAAGTTATGTTTTTGAAGCAGTAAACTAATCATTAGCAAATAACAGAATGAAACCGTTGACAAACAACATGATCTGACAAGGACAATCTCAAATAAATATGTGCGATTAAGTATCAATAAAAATGCTGGATCATAATCAGGTCATTTTAAGGCCAAAATAAACTACAGATGAAGTGCATGTATTTATTACTGCTTACGGTTAACAGCGGTTTGGGGTAGATCAGATAAGAGTTCACAATTTCAATGTTTCAGCCAGGAAGCAGTAGCAGGCAGGAAACATCATACAGCTCATAGGCCTCTTGCTGATGTGCTGAGGGTAGTCCATCAGCAGGTCCTTCCCCTTCAGGTAATGAATTAGCATCAGACGAAGAAAGTTAGCCTGTACCTTTGCGGACTGCTGGACTGTCTGTACCTTTCCAGACAGGGTCTTTAAGGAAACAGTATTTGCAGTCTGCCCTGTCCTGCTTTATCTGAAGACCCAGACAAAATATTCCAGTTGCTGCTTAGCCCAGCCAGTCCAGATCATCATCGTCCTCATCTTCTTCACCAAATAAAGGGGCTGGCGGAGGACGCCCCTTTAGGCTCTGGAAACAAAGAGAAATGTCAATAGAACACATGCAGTAGATCCGATTATATGATGGAACACAAACCAGGGAGAATCCACCAAGAGGCCCAGTGTCATGTAATATTTCCAGTAACAGGCTTATTTCTTAAGGACAATTTTAGCTTATGTAAGATTACACATCCTACTGTCTTATAGGGAACTGTTTAATACTGATATGCAGGAGGGGAGATAATACTCAAAGGGCACATAACAGACAGACATGGGCCGCACTAACAAACACAGAGGGAGTGAAGCAGTGCTGTAATCAGTCAGGCCTGTTCTGTGGCACTTCAAGATTCTTCCTCACCAGCTCATCATCATCCTCCTCACTAGGTGGTGGGGGAGGCTTTGTTGGGGCTGTGCTCAGGAAAAATGGCTCTTCTCCATTTTCCCCACCTACTCCCTCAGTCAAACTGAGAGAATAGCAAAACATGAATACATGGACAAAGCGGGTGGCGTAGGGAGCAGAGATGGGAAGAGAACAGAAAAGGAATATGGATACACAGAGAATTGACAGGATTCCATGCATATTAGCAGGGATTACAGACTTACAAACATTGATCAATAAAGTGAGATCTGGTTGCATCGTTGATCTGCTCTGTGAGCACTCACCTTGTGGCTTTCCCTGGGCTATCGTGTAGGGGGTTAGGTGGTGGCGGGGGCTGGGTTGGAGGACCCGTGACATTATGAGTTGTTAGTGTCGGCTCTTTTAGGGGATCCTTCATAATCACACTCACTTCTTTTACGTCTAGGCTTGTTATATCGCCCCTGGACTGCGTTTTATCTGCTATCTTTGGGGTTACTTTAACATCAGGACCCGTAGGCGAGTCTGGAGGCTCTGAAGGGTTTTCTTCTTGCGGGGTCAACGCTTTTGTAGGAGGACATGCCTCCTGCTCTGTGCTTGATTGGGTAACAGTAGGCGCGTGGGTGACCTCTACAGGTTGTGATTGGGTGCTGTTTGCAGTTGGTTCTTCCTCCTTTTTCAACTTGTCTTGCTCTGGGGTGGTCTCCTGCGTATCTCTAGATTCAGTCGCCCCACAAGCTTCTCTCTGTTTTTCAGTCTCAGACTTTGCTTGCTCCTTCTCCTCTACCTCTTCTTTCTTCCCGTTCACATGGACAACCTGTGGTGATTTCTCCTCACCATGTCTCACTTCACTTTTTTCTCCTTCTTCGTTGTCTTTCTCCTTCTCCTCCTTCTCCTCATCCTCATTCTCTTCCTCATCCTCTTTTTCAATTTGTTTTACTGAAGGTTTTTCAGCTCCACTTAGCAGCTGTAAGGTCACTTCCTGGAGACAGTATAAAACACATTCTTTTTAAAAACAAATTTATTTGAACCAATTACGAGGGCTAAGCAATGTCTATAGTGCACTTTACATACCTTGATGGTGCTAACTATCAGCCCCAGGACGGTGCTGCCAGTGTAAGACTCATTCAGGTCAAACTCCCCTCGCAAAGAGTGAAACACTCCATTCATTACCCTTTTCACCTACAAAAGGAGCACGCAAACACACAATTTGATTGATACTCATCCATAATTGACAGTGAAAATATTTCGAACTCTTAATCAACATGACACCACCGTTGTACTTTTTTTGTGTGTGACCATCTCACCTCGCCTGCGGTGTCTCCTTGTCCTTGCTCCGCTAGTTTCCCCTCCAGCTCGGCCACCTGCCCCTCTAGCCTCTCCCTCACAGCAGTGGACTGTCCTTCCAAGGCTGTGTACTGGTAGCAAACGAGAGACAATCAAAAAAGTATTTTTTGTATTACATGCCAATGATATATCTGAACGCTTCTTTAAGCAAATAAGAGTACCATCAAATTGAATTGAGGCAGGCATGGAGAACTAGATGCATAAGTTGCTTGCACCAAACATGTGCTCAAAGGTAACAGTACCTTTTCATGAAGAGCCTGCAGCTCATCACTCTGGGCTTGTTGTTGCAATAGGCGCTGCTCCTCTGAATCTCTGGACTGCTTCAGAGCTGTGAACTGTTGGTGGAAGAAAGACAACTCTTTTAACATTGAGCATCGCTCGATTAGCGCCTTTCTCCAATAATATAACTTTCACATTGGGATTTATCTTCACAATAAGCAATGGCACCGCCTCGTACTGTAGTTCTATTGTCACAGAGCAGCTACAACTCAAACTTTCAGACTCTCATAGCTTGTAATCGCCTTTAACACACTGTGATCATAACATGCAACTGAGTGAATTCATGTGCCCAAAAAGAGCATTTAGAGAGATTAAGCTTGTGTGTGTGTGTGTGTGTGTGTGTGTGTGTGTGCACGCGCGCATGTGCGTGCGTGCGTGCCAGGAAAAGGGTAATCCAGGGTAGGGCAGCTGACCTTTTCCTGTAGCTGTGCCAGCTTCTGCTCCAGGGAGTCTCTGTGTTCAGTCAGCTCGGCCAGCTCCCGACCCTGCTGCTCCTTGGCGGAGGCCAGCGACTGCTCACACTTCCTTTTCCACTCCTCCTCCAGCTCCGTCTGTAGCTGCGCCAACTGAGACATGTCCACAGGAGGGTTTCAGAGACGTCCACTCGTTACGCTAGAGGCCAAGCTCATGGTGGAGGGTGTGTGGTTACCTGCCCAGAGGCTGCGTGGTCAGTGCTGCTCCTGGCCTTGCGGAGTTCCACCCTCAGGTTGTCCTGGTCCTGCTGGCTGCTCCGCCTTAGCTCCTCCATCTCCTCATCCCAGCGCTGCCGCTCCGACTGCCACTTCCTCTTCCTGTCTGCCAGCGTCTGGGCGGAGACAGAAAGAGTCTCTGCTAGTATCACTGTGATCTGTAACTCATAACTAAGGATTGGGGTCATTTGGAAACGGATGCTTCGGGATACTACTCACTCGCTCTAGACTTTCTTTGTCCGTCTTCAGGTCCTGCACCTCCTCATCCACATTGCTCACTTTCAGCTCCATCTCTTTACGTTTCTGTTTCTCCAAGCGGTACTGGGCCTGCCCTCGCTCCATTGACTCGTTCAACTCTGCGCGTGCACACACACACACACACACACACACACACACACACACACACACACACACACACACACACACACACACACTTTTATGCCCATCAGCTCCTTGTGGACCTTGACAATTCTCTTAACAAGACAGGCTAAATCCCTCCTGATGACTGTGATGCCTAAGTCTTCACTGTTGAATGTGAAAGGCCAGGACCAACCTTCCAGTTGGGCCTCCAGGACGGCGGTCCGTGTGCAGTGTGTTTGGCTGTCCTGTAGGGCCACGTTGAGTTGACTCTGCAGCTCGGCAGCCTTCTGCTGGTGGGAGATGGCCTCCTGCTGCAGCTGGGCCACCCGCGCCGTCGACCCAGCCAGCTCCTCGGCCAGACGCACCTGAGGACACAGGGAAAAACCACCTTATAATCTTTGGGTAGCGGGCACCAACACACCAGCCCAGAAAGACACATGGACACCCATGTTGGTGATGACCTGGAGATGATGAGTGACAGCGAACTAAGCTACGTGGAGCAGCGTGAACCTGTAGGAGAAAGACGACTGTGGGATGGTGACGGATGCCTGATGAGTGGAAAAGAAGATGAAAGTAAGCGGTATGTGCGCTGGAATGAAGGAGGAGGGGTGGCTGGCAGTAGCGACAGGAGTGGAGACGGTAGGAGACGGCAAACAGGCTCACCTGGCCTAAGCCCATGTCCTGTGGCAGCGCATGCTGGGAAGAGAAATCAGTCACTACTGGAGGCCTTCACACAAGACCAACAGAGCAGCAGAGTCAGAGCAGCCAGAGGCACCGGTTGGTAAAGCGTCGAGTTCTAACAGCGAGCCCCTAATCCAATTTAACAAATGTATCCCTCCATAGCAACCAGTTTGTTGGGTTTACACAATCCGTGCCTGCAGTCATTTCTTACCAGTACCAATGTGGAAAGTCATTGTTAGTCACACAGGACTAACACCGGTTTTCGATCATGAATGGCCTCTTTACCTTGTCCTGCTCCGCCTGCAGCACCCGGGCCTGGTTCTGCTCACTGGAGGACTTCATGGAGTCGTTCCTCTGTTCCAGCAGCAGGTGGCTCTGTTCCATGTACCTGGACAATGACAGGCAGGGACGTGTTAGGCAGACCGTAACCCTGACAACATCTTGTACCGCCGGCAGCCAATAGCAGCCAGCTGGTCCAGGGCTCGAACTGCCTCGCGGGGGCCTCACCTTTGATTCTGGTTGATGAGCTCGCCGATTTTGCGGTTTTGCTCCTCGATTCGAGAGCTCTTCTCAAACACTTCCTTCTTCAAACTGTCGTTTTCCTAGAAAATACGTGTTTGGCAATGAGTGGCACGATTGCATCATACGTGACTTAAAGTTATAAAAAACAAGTGAACTTGTACCTGAATTATTCTCTGAATGCTGTGCATGATCATAGAGGTTTCCATTGCCATGATGGGCATGCTTCCTTGCCTCTGAATATCTTCCATCTGTCAAACAGATGGGGTTGAACAATATATCTCAAGTGTGTAAGGTAAACAGCAACAACGATCCCTCGAGAGTTTGTCTCAGAGCCCACCTTTGCAGCCAACTGATCCACTTTATCTCCAACTTTTCCCACAGCCAATCGGATTTCAGTGTTGTGCTGTCGAGCCTCAGTCATCAAGAAGGAAGTGACATCGCCAGTGCCTTGGAAAGAGTCATGTCAGTTATATTTTAAACACCCAATACCTCTGAATCATTTCAGACGGAGAAGGAGTGGCACCATAGAATGTCGCACCAATGTAAGGCACTGTCTGCGCTGGATACATCTGGCCCACTGGCTGCAGCTGAGAAGGAGCCATTGAGGTCTGTCCATAGTAAGGCTGTGAGAAAACAGAATGATGAGCAAACCAGCACAGGCCTGGGCACTGTCAAATAAAGAGCCACTCACTATCCTCTGCGCTGGAACGTGGCTTCCCCTCACCTGAAAGGCATGGGTAGTGCCTGGCATCACAGGCTGGGGGGCAGCGGTTGTCATAGCAACAGGGAGTAAGGCAGTAGGCGGCGCCGCATGAGGATGGGCGAGCACTGTGGGACAAATGGAAAGTGATGCAAAGCCCTGGAGACATATACTTTGTGCTCATGGCTGGCGTGATATGTTGGGAATAGGGCTGACCTTGTGCTTGACTTGCTGGGCCCGTGGAGATCTGTACGGGAGAAGGAGCTGGCGATCGCTCCTTTAACCTGGATACACTGGGGTCCTGAAGAACCACAGACCAACAGATATATTATCATCGCAGATATTTGGAAAGATTTATAGGAAGTCATATAGTGGAGCTTACTGCCGTCTCACCTCCATCTCAGAATCACTGGAGTCTGGCTGAGAGGCGGTCCCAGCCAGGAAGGGCAACATGGGCTGGCCCATCCTAGCCATGCGAGAGATCAGCTTGGCTTTGGTGGCATCTGGATTCTGAAGGGATGGCAGAGGTGTCTGTTTAGGAATACACACTTCACATGCGGTCATATCTGCTGTGGTTTAAAGGATACTCACTGTCAACTGTTCACTTAGTGAGTTAGACTTTGCTCGAAGTGGTGGCTCCCTGAAAAGAAGAAGACAAGAACATTCAGTCTCAACACAGTTGCTAGTGTGTGGTCAGAGATGGTGACTGTGTCTTTTGTACCCTGGCTTGTTTGGGATGGTGTTGGCCTGGGGCTGGGCTGGAGGCTCGGGGTCTAGGTTCTCTACACTAGCAGCAGGAGAGGGGGCTGGGGATGGGGCAGCAGAGTCCCTGGAGCCAGCACTGGCACGGTCGGAACCATTGTCCTTCACAAACTTTACCTGAGGGGAGAAGCAAAACAAAAGGTCTTAACAAAATGCTCATCGCTTAGATTCTTCATATAGTCAGTAAAAGAGAGGCGGTCTTACACGTCGAAGCTCTGCCTCAAAGATGAGTGTGCTGTCAGCTGGTACGCGGTTGGCTACGCCCTGGGAGCCATAGCCCAGGCTGGGAGGGATCACCATGAGGCGACGGCCAGCTTTCTTCATTCCCTGCATTCCATCCTCCCAGCCCTGAAAAACACATGGGAGTTAAAACACCCCTGCTCTGGGGGACTCAGAGGCTCAGTCACTTGAATTACAGCGTAGGCAGGCTGTAGTTATTTACCCTTCCCTCCCGACATTTGCGGAATTACTTTTGTTACATAATATTGTGGGAATATATGCTGTATGATGTTTTATTACACGGATCAATGCTTTGATCCCATTGCAATCTTCATCAGGATATGGATCATTGATTAGTAACTATGGGACCATGATTGCAGTTTACAAAGTTTAAAAGCATTCCTTAAATCTCTTAAAATCTTTCAACTCTATTAGATCAAGACATGGATAACTCACTTTTATCACTTTACCACTTCCAAGTTTCAGTCGCAGTAGCTTGTCTTTGTTAATGTTGGAGTCAAATACCTGGAAAACAAACCCTCAACTGAAGATAGCTGTACTCAACTCATTTATAGCTAAGCGACGTGACATAATAAACGCGCAAATAACAAAAGATATCTGAAAATAGTATCATCCATTAGGTTGAGTGTAAATAAAGTGTGCAGTAATGGTGTACCTGTCCGACGGCATGGTTCTGTAGGAGCCAACCGGTGTAAGCCACTTCAAGAGAGTCCCCGTTTTCCACAGCTTGTCCATCTCCTAGAGACAAGTCCTGCACCACCGCAACGTCCAAGGAGGGGGCGCTGTTCACTTTCGCCAAGCAAACCTATGGGTCGCCAACAGTAATCACATCCTCATTTCAATGCATTACTACCGCATTATGTTGTTCTGCACGCCGATCCCCATCATTACCTCTTTGCAAAAGTCTATTGCAGATTTCTCCGAATCAAACATCAGCGACCAGTTTTGTCGCTGGTCATCATAGAAAGTGCAGTAGTTGCTGGGCTGTACCTGCAAGACAAAATTTTAAAGGATAACACTTTCTGAGAGGAATAACGTGTCTTCTTACCCCATACACATTTCTAACTTTACTCACCGTAAAAACAAATCCCACATGAATCTTGGCTGCAGTCACTTGTTTCTGCTGACTTGCATAAAGCAATAGCTTGTACTGTAGGAGAGAATACATAGTGCAAACAAGTATTTATTTTTTTATTCAAAAATAGCTAAACTCAATAATGAAACACCAAAACTAAGTTCTTAACCTACATCTTTTAGTGTATGGTTGCCAAGGACTGCAGCTCCCAGCTTTCCTTGCTTGGCATACTGTCCATTTATACTAAAAATAAACACAGTATTACAATCTGCATCAGTTATAAGCCCCTATTTAGATGGCTGTCCTTTTAGACTAGGCTTAGGGCCATGGAGCTACTTACTATTTGAAGGCATGGACAGCAGTAGCCAATAACACTGCAGGTGACCCAGGAGGGGCAGCAGGTTTCTGGACAGGTTGACCTATAATTCAAAAACAAAAACACATACAGGTTTTCTCAGCAAAGTCAGGTCTGAATCCTGACTTGTGCCAACTATTCATCTCAGCCTTCAATCCAATAGAAGAAGAAAAAAAGAAACATACTGAATGTAGTTCTCAAGTTAGGCTACTCTAGTTGGATACATACAAAGCGTTGCTTTGGTTTATTTTCTTACCAGGATTAGAGGTCTTCCTAGGCTGTTTTGGTGCTGTATACTGAAAAGACTCATTCCCTTGGCTTGCTGCCTGGTCTAGACCAAACAGGGAGGCTAACTTGGCTCTGTTAAAGACAAAAAAGTTAAAGGTCACTCCTCTGTCTGAGCCCTTTAACTGCAAGAACTGCACAATAAACTTCTATTTTAAAACAAAGGTATGATTTGAATAATTCAATTGAAGAGGTTCACTAGGGAAATTAATCATGCACAACCGAAAACATGGCAATGAACAAAAGCACCAAGTCTGCTTCATACATTGATTCACGGTAAAAGGTCAAGTCCAGCCCACAAAGCAAAATCTGCCCTTTTATAACAAAGATTTAAGATTGCATTGGTATACAGGCTGCCTTCAACAAGTCGTCAACGTTCTCCAAACTCCAACTTAAAACTTGCAAACTCATAAGATAGGACAAGATAAGAACTCAAGAAAACTAATTACACTATTAAAGCGTACAGCCAAGTATGGATGGTTTAACCTTAGGCTTCCAAATTAACTAACATCAAGTAGGTTAGCCTATAACATATATAACATACAGTCTACCACATCCTCCACTTAGGCAGGTGGCCTATCATTGTAACAACCCAGCCAACAATGTGGCCAACAAGCCTAAATAACATAAATATCAACATTTTGAGCCAAGGCCATACTAACCCTTGGACCTCACACCATAGATAGTCATTATCATCATCCTTTAGTGTGGACATAGTGAAGGCCTGGAAGGTCCAGATCTCCAGGGTCCGGTGTTAAGTATTATTGATGAAAAACATCAACCTATTCACACATTTGGTTGCCAAGGACTGCAGCTCCTAGTTTTTTGAGAGGTATTAGGCTAAATAAAATGTAAATGCTGGTGTCTCCTTTTGCATCCTCTTAGCCTACATTTCACAATCTCTTGTCATCCAGGGCATTCACATTTCCATGGAAGATTTGGCAGCATAGCTGTGGAAGAGGTGTAAAAACTACAGCTCAGTTTTTAGACTGAGTGCTGAGAGCTATGGGAAAAGTCCTCGCCCAACTCTAGTAACTAACAGCATGTGAGAGGAATTAGGAGTCATAACGCTCCCCCTCCGGACCTTTTTTCCCCTCTGTGCCCTTTTACCGGTACGGGATTTATTCTTCCAAATAAAATTAGATTATTGTTCTACTTTTGCAGGAAATTGTTTTGGGTATAAAGTTGACAGCACCTCTCAGAAGGTATACACCACAATCAGTTAAATATCATGTAGAACCAGCACTCCTACAAACTATGATAGCAAGTTGCAAGGAGAGCTGGTAGCACGTGAAACTCATCAGACTTACTGGCTTAGAGGCAAAGCTTAGAGGAGAAGTCAAATCAAGAGACCGAAGATGGCTAGCTGCTGCTATTTCCCCCCCGTGCCGTTCTAGAACGCCTGGCTAACTACAGTAAAGCTGAAGTTACCTTTCTATCTTAGAAAAAACGACGAATCATGTCAGACAAAAAAACACAAGCCTGCGTTAACTGATGAGATTGTATTGAATTTGGAAAAAACTGTTAAACTGGCTAACCTGCCTGCTAACGCTTGGGTTATCGTTGACATTGTGGTTGCTAGTTAGCTAGCATAAAATCAAACTCACCCCCCTGTTGGCGATAGAAAATCCCCATCTTCATCGTCAGTGGCAAACATGCCTTATCTGTCCTTATGTTTATCTCCTTGATTAGATAAAGTTTATTATTCTATAGTCACTTTACCTGAACGTGCAAGCTATCTGAAAGAAATGTGATTTGTTTGTTTTTATGACAGTGGTAAAACACTTCCTGTTTCTCGTTTTTCATTAATCAGCTGACATGCAACCACCTGACCAGTTTTCACTTTTAGGCTGGTCCTGAATCTGTTTGACAGTGAGTATACCAGTCTATGCCCATTCACTTGTCCCAAAATAAATGAACTAAGAGCTGCCTTTTACAGAAACCAATTCAATGTTTTGTCTGTAGGAGCCAGTGTCAACCGCTAGAGTGAACTGTAGTCCGATAAAAGATTTGTAAAAGTTAGAAATTTGCGTTTTTTAGGGTAATACACGGTGATGAATTGGAAAAAAAATCTATAAAGGGTTATGTTTATGCTGCTGCAGAGTACTTAGATTCGATGGCAATAACAAAGTAGAGAAAATATCCCGTCATTCTGTCAAATGTTGTCAAACGCAAAAATAAAAATTAGTAATTTCACAGATTTAAGACCTATAATCAAAAGTTTACGATGTTTCTGTGTTATGCCTATAGGTATTTGTTCTGAATAATGGCTTGCTAAAAAGTTGAAAACATCTACAAAGTACAGAAGGATAGGCTATCTAAACATTTGAAATATTTCCTCCGTTAACTGATTAAATCAGGATATACTTGACTCATATGCAAAGTCAATTACAGCTCTAGCAATGAACAACTAATCTACTACCTTTATGGTCCTACTCCAGGGATTATTGACAACTAGGCCAGTCAAATCTGTAATTGAGTTTCACTGTATAATAGTTATGTGTGCTTTTGTTCCACACTTATAATTCATTTGTCTCTCCTCACTGGTATTCTATGTGCTGCTGCCTATCTTGGCCATTGGTAAAGAGATTAATTTAGAGGTTAATCTCAGTAGGATCTTAAATATTTCAATATACACAGGATAAGATGTTAGAATATCCATTATGCCATACTCCAAGATGAGCACTTCAAAAGCCAATATTTTAGGATTAACTTGGGTTGAGAGCAGATATGTCATTTGGATTTTCAAGTGCACCCTCCATCCTGTATGTTTTGTTAATTTGAGCCCACGACACCTCCAGAAGGCTTAACGGTGAGCTATGACGTCTCAGAGCCACCCCCCTCTATATCTACTCTCGGCACAGCCAGATATTTAAAAAAGTTGTTTATTAAGCTGTGAGATTTCCCTATACCTATCCCTATTACCTATTCCTGCAGGCGCTTTCTGACTACTCTGCAGGGATACTATACTTAATAAAGGTTGTACATGTTATAACAGCTCAGAGTGTACTAGTGGTTTCTGGACAATAATCATTATTAGGGGATTCATTAGCTTTAAATCTCGTTGATATATCTGTCTGTTTATGTTTATGTATATTTTAATTTCTGAACTAAGTTAAAAACCTCCTATAATCTAATTCATAACATAATTTTTAGTACCTTTATCCTCTGCAGATATTAAAACATACCTCATTCAAATCAGTGTTACTTAACTTAGTAATCTATTTTGGCTTTGGTACTGAACCAAGCAACCTGTAATTTGAGACATGATCTAAAGGTAAAATGTTAAATTTGTCACACTGATGTTTTGGACCAACCAAGCTGCACATATTTATTACATTTATAACATATGTAACCAGGTCCCCATCCCCTCACTGCTACCATCAATACGTACCAGTAAACATATAAACAAAGTACTATTAAATATATACATCCATCTAGTTTACTTTCTTACAGTATTTACAAAAGGTCTTTTTTTCAACAATATACTTTTTTTTATTTTAAGTGTCTTTACCTAATAAAAATGTAAAAAAATAGAATTTAATTTCTTCCCTATTACACAATGACAAAGTCCATCTTGTTAAGGGTTAGGGAGATTTATGTGATTTCCTGTTTCGTTTTGCTCGGCGGGTGGGCGGAAAACTGATGAATTCAAAGTGTTTGGTTTGCTCCATGTTGGGGAAAGGCAATGGGCCCTTGTGAAGTCTCTTGATGAAATGGACCTCTCTCTGGTTCTCCCTTGTCCTGGAGGCTTTGATGGGCCTCCCCTTCCTGGTGAAAGCCACATACCAGCCCTCATACTTGGCATTCTGAAAGGCAGTGTAATTGTTCTCCAGAACAATCTCTGTGAAGATACAATCCCTGCTTCGGCCATTCGGCTGTTGAGAGAACAAGAGAGGAAATGTCTCAGGTAAGAACACTATCAGTACACAGTAAAAACATGAATTTGATATTATTATATCATACAGATACAAAAAATATTTAAGTTAAATATTAACCAATTAATTAACATATAGGTTGTACAGATACATTTTTACAGCATAACCAATATGATTATTAGCAAACATACAAGTATGTTATATTGTTATTGAACAAGGGTAAACTCACAATCTGATTAATGTTAATGTTTGGAGATTTTAGAGTTGACCAACTTCAACTGAGAAGTAAAAAAATATATGAACAGCTATATATTTAGGCTTTATTTCAACAAAAAAGAAGCAAGAAGACTCTGGTCTTTCAAAACTTCCAAATAACAATACTAGAAAGTAATAGTTGCCTAATGTAAAGGTAAAATATCATTATATTAAGTGTTTTTTTTTGTACAAATTAATGTAAAACCTGAAACTTCAAAGTGAGGTCCAAATCTTGGGTGTCCAAATTGAACCCCGGGCTATTTCTGTCCCTTTCATTACTGTGTAATCTCACGACAGTGTCCCATTCACAATCAATAAAATATTATTAAGAAAATATGTAAAGCAGGAAAGAAAATTGTATAACTAGTAGTACCTTTCCAACTAGTTTCCCTTTCCGGTTCATACAGAGGTAGCGCCCACTCTCCGCACCTCTTATTCTTACACGGCTTCCAAAGGTATCAGTTTCAACAAAGAGACGTGCTGTGAAACAACACACAAGGTAATTATGTTATCAACCAATAGCCTAAACTCTGATTAAAAATAAATACACAACTAAATAACAACATCTCAAACAATGCTAAGATTATTCCGATTAAAAAAAATTTGGGTGAGCAAATCCTGTAGGTAAACATTTGGGGTTCTGGAATACCTACTGAAGTAATGAGGATGCATACGTGCTTTGAATAAATGTAATCATTAAGAGCAAAGAAACCATAATAGAGATTGAATACACACTCCCAAATGAATTTATCCTGATATACCTCCTGCTTAATTAGGGTCATTTGGGCTTTACAACACCAATGTGTATTAGACTGTTATAGACAAAAGACTTGGCCTAATCAGGGACTAGTTCGCCAGACAAGGGGTTGTTGTGGGTAAGCGAAATTAACATATAGGCCTGAAAATGCCAAACAGTGGGGGTTGTAGTGAGCCTTGACCTCGGCAGACCACTTTGCATTAGTTTATCAAGTATTATATCACATAGATCTTGGGCTTAAAAGGAAATAAACTGTGTGGCCAACTGAGTTTCCAGTGAGATAATATAACTTACCAAACGTATTGCCGTCTTCAGCTGTTGCGGTGACCCTCTTGCCCTGAATCTGGACGTGCTTCCCGCTGGTACGACTGTATAGCTGGTATACCCTGACTTGTCGCCGGCTAAGCTGGTCCGTCACTGCGCCCTGCTCCCTCACATACTGGTTAAAATTAGGAGACGGGTGATTCTCCCCCTTTTTATGCAAAGGGAAAAATAAAATCACATAATTTTCCTCTAACCTGTATTTGATCACTTTTTAAAGCCAATGACCACTATGCTACTAATTAATTAGGCTTTAACTTGCTGTAAGCAAATTTATATTGCACAAAGCTTAAAATGGGCCTATGGCTTGTACAAAAGTGAGAAAATATATGCCAACTGGCATTCAATCCCTAATTTGGTTATATGTGCACCTGTTAATATTAAACTGATGGAATTATAGGCCTATCTGCAGACTGGCTTTGATGTAATTTAGGAGAGTCGCTTACCTGTGCATGGCACCACAGCACAAAGAAATGGAAAGATCTGCGAACCAACCAAAACATCCACAATAAGAATCATAAAAGATTTGGCATTTTACTGTACATTCTATGCCATTTTTTTTATTTATATTTTTAATTATTTCCTTACATGTAGATGCAGCGCTGATTTATCCCATACATTCTCCTTTTATTTAATCCAATCGCAAAAATAATGTACTTGAAACAGCCAGTGGTGTCCCAATAGTATGTAGTAATCCAACAGAGTTCCGAAATGTAGCATATGCACACTTGACCTGTCCATCCACGATCAGTTAGTCCATCAGCACTAAAGTTACAGATGCATCCAAAACAACACCCATCTGCATTTTAGAAAAAACACAGTAAGCATCCCTGAGAAATATAAACAAGCCTGATCCAATCAGTTTACCGATTAAGTGCTAAAATAAAGTCCTTTCAAAAACATCAAATTGTTACTCATAGAGCAAGCGATATCCATTATAACTTAAAATCATCAAATGGACGCGGCTGAAGTAATTTAACGAACGTCCACGAGTGAAACTGCAGTCCAAGACAGCTGAGCTCTGTGAAGTAAGTTCTGATAATTCCCGGTTTAAAAAGCCCTCTATCTCACAGCGCGTCTTGGCCTCTTGCTGGTCAGTGGTTAAGTGTTGAAGGGCACAGTCCCTCCCATAAGCGGAGGGCCTGGAATTTTTGTATAGTGGGTGGGCAGGGCACAGGAGCCAAATAAGCGTTGCCTTACCCAGCAGGTTAAGATATTGAAATGCCGAGTTTTTCTCTCTTTCTTGCTCCACACACACACACACACTTGCACATGGGATGAGAACCAAAAAGGCTATGTACTCATCCTGTTATAATGCGTTTAGAAGATTATTGTAGCATTGTATTTAAAAGTGAGAGACCCATATGTTAACTCATGGGTGTGGTAATGAAGTGTTAAATCATATCAATGGTTTCCCCACTGATTAGACTACTTCTGTCTTATGTCTTACTGACCTGTTAATTGCTCACACTTAAGTTCGTTGTGGAGCCAAAATGCAATATTGAAAATGTGTAGTCAATGCAATTGGTGAAAACCACAGGGTGACAATAGTTTTTCATCAGCTTTTAAGATGTGTTACCAGCATAGGAGCAATTCAGCAGGATATTTATTGGGTATTGCAAAGCAGCTTAGAAACCATTTTTCTCATCCAAAGGTTAATTCTCAGATTTTTTATAAAAAATAGGGCAGGTAATTATTGACCAATATATTAGTGGTATTTCAGATTAACTTACTTACTAGCCATTGCTTTTGATCATTGTAAGCATTTAGTGAAACACAATGTGACAGTGTTATGGAATTATCTGCCTAAAAGTCGGTGTCAACAATTTCCTCCTTTATTCTGAAAGTGACTTGTTCTTCAGTTTATCATTCCAAAAATAAGCATTTCCAAGCACTGGTGAAACAATTATGCAGTGTTCTTAGATAAACGCATGAAAACTTTACACATTTGTTATCCCTAATTTACAGCATCATTTACAGATTGAGCTATGTATAGGCTCATCTATATTGTCTATACTCTAGTATCAAAATGTATGCAGTTCAAAATAAAAGCTGTATTTCATCAAGCAACAAAAGCATAAATCAAGCCCTACGCAGGTCCTTCAAATATCTCTCTGCTCACATTCTCTGTCCCCCCTGTCAACCTAGTTAGGATGTAAAATACAGCAGTTAAGCATCTCTGACAGCCTGGCCTGCCTTTCACTGAGTGACAAGAACTTGTAGCAACTGACAGACATTGCAGCAATTGATTCCACTTGTTAATGTCACTTCTTAAAAGCTGTCAGTCCATCCATCAATCATGTAGCCCCAGCAGTCTCTAGCATAATCTGACGACTAAAAATATTTGTTTAGTGATTACCAAAACAAACAAAAAGTAGCAGTGAATCAAACACTGATTTGAGAGTATAAACAGCATAAAAAAACTCACCCGTGTTTATTTAGCTGGAGATATGTTCAGATAGCAGAGCTGAAATAAACTTTCTCAGAACACGCTGCGGTGAAATACATCCCATCACCTGGAAAACCCATTGCCTTTTTGAAGAATGTTTAACAAGCCTGATGATATATGATCTAGTAGACATACAAGGTCAAAGAATTTCAGATCAGTTAATATTAGATCAAGGGAGTCTCCGAACAGAAAATCATAAGAATGTTGTATGTTAATTGTGAACTGTTTTATTGCAACAGTGAGATATGTGTCTGCTGACAAATACTAATGATTTATATTCAGGGGTTGTATGTGTACGTACACTGCTTACTGTAACATGGCAATTTGTAATGTTTAGTTCACGAGACTACGCTCCAATTATAGGAGCTAACTAGAAGTAATGTTGGAGGCGGCTGAGGAAAGAGATTGAGTGTGTGTGTGTGTGTGTGTGTGTGTGTGTGTGTGTGAGAGAGAGAGAGAGAGAGAGAGAAAGAGAGAGAGAGAGAGAAATAGAGACATAGAGTAAGAGAGCATTTGCAGTAGCTTGCCTCATCACTGAGGAATTCACAGATCTTCGGCAGCCTAGCTTTGGTGTCAGCAATATTTTGGGGGAATGGGATGTACAATGAAAAAAAAAGAAATGTGGTCCCCTGAAATGCCAGACGCCTAGCCCTTCGACCGCCCCCAAAAGCTCTACCCTGCTTTCCCCACATCGTTTTACAAAGTAACGGAGAGATCTGAGGCCTTGCAACCTGATCTTATTTATTTGTGTCTACGCAGGCTTTACTGGTGCTAAAGCTGGGATGGAAATAAACGGGCGTTCACTGCAAAACAGACACCTTTGGACCTTACAGAAATATTACAGGTGCAAGAATCACCAAATCCTTTGGACCATTATGGAGGAAAGCAGAGACGCTCAGAGACAAACCAGTAATTGACACAGATA